>WEKY01064282.1:0-12247 GCA_013390045.1 Picathartes gymnocephalus
TGTCTTTACCTCAACCCATGAGTCCTCTGTGTTTTACCCAGCCAGTCCTGAAGAGGAGACATGGTAAGAAGATAGAGTGAAATTAAAAAAGGGCTATTTGTGATTCAGCTCTTTGCCCTCCTCCTACAACAGTGCCAAGGTGGCTCTAGATCAATTAATGTGAATGATGTTAATTAATCCCCAAGCTTAGTCTTAGTTTAGGGTTGTATTGGGGAATCTCTGTTCCTTCTACTCACAGGAATAGAACTAGGTAATCATACTAGTGCCAAAAAGTGGTTTTCACAGATGGACTTGCAGGAAATTCCAGTTGATGGTTTAGCTAGGAAAAGGAATGGTTTTTTAAATTTTGAAATATATTAAAGGATTTTTTTTTTTAAATTGTCAAAGCATATTATCCTTTAAAAAGAAAACCCTTGGATTTACGTTATTTTTCCCTTTTTTTTTCCTAATTAAATAAGTTCAGACGATGAAAAGATCCTCCGAGTTAAATGAAAGAGGTGTCTTGTCTCAAAATGTAAAGCTTTTGGAGTGACTTTAAAAAACAAAAGAGATCTGTCTTTACAGCCTAAGCATATTTTCTTCCTCTTTTAAAAACAGCTCTTCACTGAAAGACAAGAATTGTTTTTCCCCAGGTGTAATTAGGATCTCCTGTGCTGTCATCCACACTAAAAGCTGTCTTTGTCTCACATCTTCCTGAACACAAAGCCAACAGATTAAAAAGAGAACCCATGCAAAACAACTGCTTTGTTGGGCTAAACTTTCTAATGCTCAGAAAAAAATTGTAAAGGAGAGGTTTTGTGCTGTGTCCTGAAAATTATCGAGGAAAACATTGAAGTTTTCCTGCTTTGCAAAATTTAGCTGTAAATGTTCAGTCAGTTGCTCTGTTACTGCCTTCTGACTCCTGCCCTCAAACTCAGATAAGATTTTTCTTGCGATTCCAGGAAGAAAGGACTGCCAAGCACTCGAATTTGATTTTTACAACCACATTTAAAGTGAAGCTGAGTTTTGCAGAGGTGCCTAGGGGATCCAGATGCTTCTTTTCAAGGAAAACGTGCATTAGCTTGGAATTACCAGATAAAATGTTTTCACTCCATTCAAAAATAACATCCTTTTACATATTCAAAGTATTAGGGAAGTGTCTGGTGTTAGTAGTTTTGTTTCCTTCATTCGTTTTGCATGTTCTGTACAAGGAAGCGGAATCCGGGTCTCACACCACAGACTGGAGAGGCAGCTGAGACAATGAACAACGGGGAGGAGGAATGCATCCACAGAACCAGCCAGGAGAGGCATTTCTGCCCACCAGAGGAGAATTCCTCCGGGCCAGCTGTGATACCATTTAACAACGACTGCTCTCTGGTTTGGGACTGCAGCATGTATTCCCAATGCCTGATTTGCAGCCGCTGCACCAGAAAATGATTTAAATGCACGTCCTGCTCTCCCTGGCTGTGCCCGTGCTGGTCTCTGTGACAACTGCCACCACGGCCTTGCGTCCCCACAGAGAGACTTCCCGAAACCTTGGACCCATCCCGGGCTGGGGATAAACTTTCTCCATGGGTGGGCTGGAGCAGTGGACACCTCTCTTTGAAGTGGATCACAGCTGGTGACAAGGTACCAGATGGGACAGCAGCTCCCGAGGTCCCCCTCAGGTTTTGCCCTGGGGGCATCACAAATGCCTTGCTAACAGCATTTTTCAGGGACTGCTTTGGGAAAGGGAGGGACTGGAGACGTTCCCATGAACTTTGTTGCCCCTTCCTCTGCCCACCCTCCCTGAAACCCCGGGCTGAGAGCAGCCAGCATGTGTCTGGTGAAAAGCCACTAACGTCTATGCTCATCTTGCTCTGAGTGAGGTGTAGCTGGATATTTACATGGCTCAGGGAATGCTTGGTCTTTCTCAGGGCCAAGAAAAATAAAAGTCACCCCAGCCACCCTCCATAATGAAAAATGAGGTGCTGCTCCCAGCCATCTGCAGCAAGCTTTGCTTGATTGTTTGTTTGTTTTATTATTTTTTTTTTAATAACCTTCTAAAGCTTGGTTCAGATTATTTTGCTTCCAGAGCCTTTGCCCCTAAAGAAGCAAATAACCTTTTTTTTTTCCCCCCAAAGAAATATATGTATGGAGGGACATCTCTTCCTGTTTTTTGAAGGGCATGGCACATGGACATGTGTGGAACTGCAGGCTGGCAGCAGGAGGAGCAAAGAGTATTGTCTTTCTCAAAAATAAATGAAAGCTGGAAGAAATTCTATCCTCATATTGAAAACAGTATCAGCCAAGGAGTTTGCAGCCTTAATTAAACCACCTATTCCTAAAATATGATTTTTGCCTTTCATTTTGGGTCCCAGGCAAGAGATATCAACACATGTCTGATTCTTGCCCTGAGCATGAGCAGGTGAGGACATGTTTGAATAAAGGATTGCCATTTATGAAAGCCTTGGACAAGGGTGAGGGGGAAGGAAGGGAAAATCCTAGTCCTCAATATCATTCCGCAATATTAATCCCCACAAACCACACTTTACTGGAAGTCCACCTGCCAAATACACAGTGGTTTGTGAGCACCTTTTAAATTTAGGATGAATATTATTTTGTGGCAGTACCAAATCTGCTGAGGTGAAGAGGGAAAGGCTCCCAGGAAACTAAAGCTTTAAAACCACTTACATTTAGAAAAGTGGAGTGTTTTGCTGCAGGTTTAATCCACATCTGCATGTGCAGCAGTGGTGTTTCAATCCATCTGTGTTCTGCTTTCATGAGCTGGTCACCACAGCCTGCTGCACCTCATTGCATTGAAATTCCTCCATAACAGGAAGAAAAACTGTGGTGCTGTAGGAAACATGTACATGCAAAAGAGCCCAGGACACGAGAGAGATGCCAGATCCCACCATGACTCCGTGGATGTTCACACTGCTTGCAAAGGGAAGAAAAATTAATTACAAGTCAAATCATCTCCCTGTAGGTAATTTCTGGTCAAATCCAGTGGCTGGTTGGTGCTCTAAGGTGTGAAACTCGATGTGATTTCCCAAAAAGCAAATTGTCTATGCAAATATAGATACTTTGCTGTGCAAAATCCTAAAGCATAATTCGACTTCTCCTAAAACAGGGCCTGAGCATTTCTTGGTGGAGTCAAAAGAAAAAATTAACTGAAACAACTGAAACAGCTGAAACAACTTCCCAAGAGATGGTGGATTTGTCATCCCTCTGTGTGTTTAAAGTGAGACAGAGGTGATTTTCTCCAACCACCACCAAAGGCTGGAATCACAGGTAGCTGGAAGAAACAGAGGTCTATCTCTTCCTAGTGAAAATCACAGGCATGGAATGGTTTGGCTTGGGAGAAAACTCATTAAAGCTCATCCCATTCCACCTCTGCCATGGGCAGGAACACCTTACACTGTCCCAGACTGCTCCAGCCCTGTCCAGGCCAGCCTTGGACACTCCCAGGGATGGGGCAGGATGTTTGTTCTAAAATCTCCTTTTTTTTCCCCCATCAGTTGTGTGCTCCCCTCTGCCAGAATCGCTCTGAGAAAGGGAATTAAGTAGCACTGATTTGCTCATTGCAAGTCTTCTGACTGGAACAGGCAGAAAAGTCCCTGCCAGAGGCCCCTCTGATTTTCTAACGTCTTTCTGAGGTTGATCAATGAAAATATGTGATCTTGACTTGATACAAGAAAAGCTGTCCATGCATGGGATCTTCTGTCATGAGCCCTGCACCATGGTTGTGTTCAGAGGGCATGGGAAGTCAAAAACATCTCTTGGGGACATCTCCTCTTTGCCTATGATCCCCTTAAAAGTGTTTTTAGTTGATTTTGGGAGTCTGTGCTCTGGGCTCCATCAGTCACACAGTTACAGGGATTTTAATTGTAACATTTTACTTTAAGGGTCTTCCATAACTTGCTATACAAAAAGGGATTTCTCCCAGCCTAGACTCAAATGAGGGTTAAATTTTAAATAATTATGCTCTTCTCTTTGCAAACATAAATTTGCTAAGTTGGTGTAAAGTACAGATATAAGGCAGCATTTTTTGGTGCATGAACAGGCCAGATGCATATTAAAAAGTACATTCAGATTTTAAATATATTGCATTATTTTAACAAATTGGTATAGAAAGGATGGTAATGGGCTGCCAGACTTAGAGCAGATGAACCCATCCTTCTGTGGCTCCTCCGTACTGGGAGTGGAGGAGGAAAGGCAGGAGGCAGAACAGGAAGTCTGCAAAAGGCATTACAAAGTTTATATTTCCTTTCTCACCAATCTGCTCAATAATATTTTTCCACTTTTCTCCTTGTTATCACAAAGTGGAAATTATGGAAATAAAGGAAAATTAGATGTACCAGGTTTCTAAATGTCTGATTAGTAATACATGAAATTAAATGCAATGATGAGTCAGGCTGTGTGAAATAAGGGTATAATTCCTGATGAAGCAGTTCAGAGACATAAGAACAGACTTCTTGCTTTAATTGTTGTGAACATAGCTAAGAATTGGTATATTCCACTTTTCACTGTTCTCAATAGCCTGGTGGCTTTTCCACAGGAGACACAGAATCACAGGAAGATATGGGTTGGGAGGGACCTTAAAGATCATCCAGTTCCAACCCAAAATATATGCAAGACTGCGAGTTCTTACCCATCTGTGTGATATCCTGGCACTGGAGGGGTTTTCTGCACAACCCAGGGATGGTGTGGGGTGGTTGGCCAAGGGTTGAGACTCCGTGAGTGCCCAGGGCTGCCAAGGCTGCTGTGCACAATCATCAGTGTTGTGACAGCAGGGACAAATCAGGGGCTGCCAGCCCTGGGGCAGCTGATTGTGTCTGCTAGATTGCAGGGAAAATATCCCTGCTCTTTGTTCAAACAGCTAACATCAGGATTTCGCCTTTGACTCATCCTTACTAATTCGCAGAATTCACCTCATACCACTGGGCAATGCCCACTGAAGAAAATTCTCTGAGTGGGTCACTCAATACGGTGTTTTCTCTCTCCTTGCATGTTTTTTTCCAGCCAAGCACGGCTCTTCCAGCAATTCATGGAGGGAAATACTCCTGACTGTGGGTTGTTTTGTCTCCAAGCCCCAGCAGCCTGGAACTCATCCCACACCTCTTGCCACAGCCAGGTTCTGCCACAGAACCCACCAGCTTACAAATAAAATGAGGCATTTATTTGCCTTCCTGCAGCTTCTTCACCCAGATTTTCCCAGGCCTGCCTCTTCCCCAAATGTGTTTCATAATAGCATCTGGTGTACGAAATGAGATAAAGCTCTATTTGTGTGAAACAAGAACAGTAAAGGGATGTCACGTTCTGTGTAATACTTAATTGCATCCCTTCTCTTAAAAAGGGAGGGGAGCTGGTTGTGATAACAGGCTGTTTATCTCACATTTGTCAGCAATTAGCCTGAGAAGGTGCTTGTCCTGACGATTTTCTGACCAGGAGCAGGGGTGCAAGGAAAAGTGTTTTGTCACGGTGCATTTTCTCACTGCTGTTAATCCCCTCCCTTTGATTGATTATTGGCCACATGGATTGTTACCAGGGAGGGGATTATCCACGGCACTGATAGCAGAAGACAGAGGGGATCTGGTTTATTTCTTGTTTGATTTACAGAGGAGGATGTGGATGTGCTTCTTTGGGAGTGCTCACTTCGCCCTCGACTGCTCCATCTGTGATTAATCCAGGCTGGGTCCACCCAGCATCCTGAGTTGTCCTTGCTAAAGTCACAGGAGAAAAGACCACGGAAAGAAAAACCAAAACAACAAACCAAAAAACCCCCCAAACAGGTTAAAAACAAGTCCTTTTCTTAAATTTCTTAATTGTTGTGTTGACTTTGCTGGCTGGGAAATTGACAGGCTGTAGGAGTCTTTCAAAAGCAAGGAGGGCTGGAGGGAGATAGGTGATGTTCTGAAGTGTTTTGAGCTCTCTCATGCTACTAAATCATAAGGACAGGGTGTCAGGGCTCCTTTCTCCCTGAGTTTTACCCTGAAAGAACCTCACTGATATTCTGGGCGTTTTCCACTTGCTCTAAAAGTCACTTGTCTGACAGGCTTGAAAATATTTACAAATGTTAGGACACTGTGTCTTAAGTCAACGGATGAGGTACTAGAGGTGACATCAGTGTAAATTTGGCTTGACCATGGTGGGGGAAAAAAAGAATCAGTGTGAAATTGTGTTGCACTGAACCTTTGAATGAGTCAAGGTTCCAAAGTTCCAAGTGCTTTCATTCTTTCCAAAAGCAACTCTGAAAGGAAGCTCACTGCTCCTAAGCTGTAGGTGAACTATTTTAAAGAAAATGAAGAATAATTTTGATTAATGCTAATGAAAACATTAATGATGAGCAAGTGTAGTAAAGAATAATATCAGAACAGATGAATAGGGTTCTTTATCTATTATTTACTTAAGGTGACGGAAAGTGAGTGACAATATTTCTGAAGTTCTTTTGCTAACACCTGTTTATGAGCTGTTTTCTAAAACAGTTATTATTGAAAGGGCAAATTTAAAGTGTTCAGATTAAGTACTGGGTTCAGATTTAGAAATTCAGGTTATAAAATAATGGGAATTACCCTTTTGACAATGCATTTACAGATCATAGTCATTCAGGCTTAGCATGTGGTTTGTAAATTCTGATTTAAGAATTTGGTTTATAAATTGATATTTTGTGTTTGCATGCACTGGAATCAAATTTGCCACTTTGAGAAGATTTAGTGATGCCTTCTATGAAGCTGTGACATAAAAGTGTTTAAGGGAGTCCAGACTGAAAGCTGTGTGGACTGATCAGCTGGTGAAGAACTTCCTACTTGAGATATATTTTACGTAGGGAATACTGGGGTTTGTTGATTGAATTTGTGCCAGTAGCAGAGGTGAAGAAACCCATTTTTTTTCCTCATTCCTTGTGTGTGAAATTTGACAGAATAACAATGCTGCAACTCTCAAAAAATGCTGCTCACTTGAATAAATCAGTAACTGAATTAAACCAGCCTGCAAATAATCTCCAGGTAAATTAGTGGGAGTTTTTATTGTGACTGCAAACTCCAAAAAGTTCTTATTTTCACCTTGATTCTGTTTGCAGTTACTGCTGCAGAACTTTTTCTTTTTTAGACGTGAAGGCATTTTTATATCCCTTGATTTCTGTAATACAACAGAGATCTGTGGGTTAAAATTTTTTTCCAGAAGAGGCGGGAAAAAAAAGGAGCTAATTGAATATCTGCTATTTTGTATGAAACTGTTATCTGAAACACAGGGATTTGAGATGCAGTTGACAAACAAAAAGTTGCTTATGTAAGGGGATAAGTGGGCATGGTAGGGTGGAAATAAGAAATGGAGGTTTTGGGATGTTTGTCAAGGGTAAAAAAACGCTGCCTAATGAGGTAGAAGAGGCTGAAAATAATCATTTACAGGAGGCATTGCTCAAGACAGTTTAAGTTGATGGGACAAAAAAGCCAAGAAACAACAGAGGGAACAAAACTGCTCTTTTCTGTCTCTTTACATAAATCATTGACGGCAAGGGAAGGAGGGAAATGAGGAGTGAGCATTTTTGAATGAAGACACCATAGCCAGTATTTGTGCCCTCAAGGAGAGCAAGACACACCAACAAGAAACAAAACAACAAAACCCCAAAACCAACCAAACAAAAAGATTTGCAGGCAGGCAGGAGGACTCTGACATCGGGCATTGGTGTGAAATGGTCATCTTTACATCCTGAGACTACACATTTTGGCATCACACTGCTGGATTTCCTCCAGGGATGGAGGCTCAACTTGCATCTCTCTCCCCCAGCACAGAGGCTGATGGGAGACCTCTCCCTGCATCCTTCCCTCATTACCTGAGCTCCTCTTTACCCTCATCAGTGCAGCAGAGGTGAGAGTGGGGGATGCTCTTGGTGCCTTAGGACTTCAGCTTTCATATTTTTCAAATCCTGTACTGCATTAGTGCATAACTCTGAACTCCATACAGAATGTGGTTTAACACGTATGTGTTGTTCATATCTTGGTCAGACAAAACAATCCCTGGGCCTGGAACCCAAGGACACCCTACAGCCTCGAAAATTATAAACAAAAGTGAATTTTGGGGAGCAAACTGGGGGTAAATGACTTCATTACCTGAAGCTGTAATTGGAGGATGAACCCCTGATATGTAATTAGACCAAACTTAAAATTGTGTGAAAAACTCATGAGCATTTTCCATCTTGGGTGTAGGCTCTGGGAGGCTCCTGGCTGCCCAAGGTGTACCTGTTGAAGGCCTTTAGTAAATACTTGCTTTTATTCTCTTAATTTTGTCCAGCCTCTGTTCTAGGGAGCCACTCCAAGGCATCATGGATGCAGACTCCCAACAGGACCATCAGGGGAATCACCTGGTGAACATCAAATTCAGGTCCCTCAGCTCCAGATGGATGACTGCCCTCTGATTCAGGCTTGTCATTTCAGACTCAGGCATTGCAAGTTTTTGGTGGGAATCCCAGTGTGGGCAGACCTGAGTGCAGAGGGGGTGAGTGCAGGGGAAGCTGCAGGTGACTTTGGAACAGAACAGAATCACTGGGTTGGAAGAGGCCTTTAGGATCATTGAATCCAACCCATGCCCTGACACACCAACTAAACCATGGCACTGAGTGCCACACCCAGTCTTTTTTTAAGCACATCCAGGAATGGTGACTCCACCACTTCCCCAGGCAGATGATTCCAGCACTTTGTCATTCTTTTAGTAAAAAACTTTTTCCTAACATCCAACCTAAACTTCCCATGGTGCAGCTTAAAGCTGTGTCCTCTGGTTCTGCTTGGAAAAAGAGACCAACACCCACCTGGCTACAACCACCTTTCAGGGAGCTGTAGAGAGTGATAAGGGCACCTCTAAGAGGTTTGGGAGGGTTGTCTTGGTGCTCTTAAATCCACCAGGGAAGCTATGCTGGGGATGGTTGTTGTTTCTTTGCAAAAGGGACACTGGAAATGAGAAAGGCCTGTCCCAGTGCAGGGCTCTGAGAGCTGTGCACTCTGGACAAACCCATGGGGTTTTGGGTTTCAGAGGGAGTTTATCTGAAACTTTGACTGACTGTGTGAAATGACCCCTGTAATTCCTGCTGAACATTTTTTTCTTTTCCTCAGGCCAGAAAGGAAGTGAAGCTTCTGTTGTGTCTTTTATGTATTAACATGCAGCTATCTGTATTTCCTGACTCGCACACCTGCATCAATGCCAGCATTTCATCTGTCCAGAGCTCCCTGGGGGTGTCAGACACTGAATCCAGCGGGATTTGGCCACGTTATATCCTCCTTCCTTCATGGATTTGAAACAATTTGCAAAGCCCAACAACAACAACAAAAAGCCCGTCATACACAAATCTCTCCCTCATCTCTCCTCGAGGATCCTTGATGAGGCTTTCACGGGTCACGTTCCGCTTCCCCACGAAGCCTGCAATGATAATTTCCCCCCCGCTCATGTTTGGAACAAATGGGACTTGTGCAGATACAGCCACACACAGTGTTCTGGAAAGCTGTGTGCCCTAAGCTCCAGCTGCATCACGAGGGGTTTGTCAGGACAAAGAAGGAGAGGTACAGCTAAAGCCTGAGCACTGGGGACTTCCAGAGCTGCTCAGTTCCCTCCATCCATGCCCAGGAATTTCAGCCTGGAAATGCCAGGGGTGAGCAAGGCACAGGTGTTGAGCTCTGTTCTGTTGGGTGCTTTGTGCCTCAGGCACTGAAATGTGAGAATAGAAAAGGAGCTAATTAGAAAACAATAACAACAAAAAGTAATCCAGAAAGTATAATTTTCAATGATGCTTCTGGAAAAGACTTTAGCTTTCTTACTCCTTCTTGTTCTCATTACATTCTTCCAGAAAACGTTATTTATTCCTATAAATTTAGTATTCACTGCAAAAGAGTCTGAAGAGCTGGCAAGAAGTGTCTTATCACAAAATTTTAGAAGAAATATTAATAATTTTATTACTATGCATTTTCAATGTACCTTTCAGCATCAATAATTTGAAAAGAACACATTTACATGTTGAGTAAATTATTGGTTTTACCTGATTTTGGGTGTATATATGATTTTCCAGTTTTGAGTGTTTTGTCTTTTTATTTGAACTGAGGGGAGAAAAAAGTTTTCAAAATTCTGCCTCCCTCTTTACCACACCTTTTTTTTTTTCTGGTGGCATAGACCTTGTTGAAGGCAATCCATAACTATTTTCCCTCATTTGTGTTCATGACCTTCTGGATGTCATCACTTTCAGACATATTTTTGCTGTTTTTTAAAGGAATTAAGAAATTATTCATCTAATCAAAGACAGTTCTGTCTCAGTGAGGTTCCTTTTCAGCAGTAGGACTGGGATAATATAAAATCAGGGCCTTGGAAGAACCTGTTCATCCATGATGGGATGGCCACTTTTGACAGGAAATGTGAAAGATTTAATCAAACTCATCACAGGGTAGAGTTTATCTGTTTATTCATTTCGTTAAACACACAGAACAGGAGACAGAACTTCCAAATTTACTGGTTTTTTTCTGACAAATGTGGATTGAATGGGGAGCAGAGACTGATTTGAAATGTCAGAGAGAACTCCTGTGACCATCTTTGGCTGGGCAAACAAATGGCAATGAATAAAATTAAATAGTTATTCCATGGCATTAAGTAATTTAAAAAATGCTAATGAAGAAAAAATAGGACTAGATTTATAAACACCATAATAACGAAACCCTACAAACACAATATTTCTCTCTCCCATAAGACAATCATATTTTAATAGGAGGTCAGGGTTTTATATCTTTTCACACACAGCCTTCTCAGCTTGGGCTGGAGCAGGAAATAAGTTTTTGGGATGCAAAACCAATTCTCTCAATTTGGAGGGGGAAGAACAAACCTCAGGACTACTATGCCAGCCCAAGAATAATAATGTTCTTACACCTCTTCCAGAAGAGTCTCACAAAGTTTACAAGTGCCTTACTCATTCTGTAAGAGCTTGTAAAATTTTGGAAGAGGAAAAAAAAGAAAGCAAACCAGGAAGTGCCAGCTTGATGAAACCCTGTTCTGCCCATAGTGGGAGATGGGTACAACACAAATAAAGGATCTATTTACTGAGCAGATGTTTGTTACACCACAGGGCCTGTGGCTGCAGCACTTATTTGGGGTTAGATTGGGCAAAAAAAAGAGAGGGCTTTGAGAAGACTAGGGTTTATTACTCAGGGAAGGACATGAGGATGTTTTGTCCCTCCTGGTTCTCCTCTGAAGCACCATCCCTCTCCATGTTCCTTGTCAAAGGGAGGAAAACTTGCACTGTGACCATCCCAGGTGAGAGATCCCTCAATTTAGGAAGAGTGGAATTTTCTCACTGGCACAGATGGGGTCTTCATCCACCCAGGAGCCATGGGCTCCTGCAGCAGAACTGGTGCTGCTGACCCATCCCATCCCCACTGCCTGGATCTTTGAAAAATAATTGGTTTCGTTTGGCATTTTTCAAAAGCAACCCTCACCCAAATTCTGCATTTTCACTTACAGATTTAAGCAAATGGGAAAAAACAAAAAACCAAAACCCAAAAAAACCTCTCACAAATATGGATTTGGTATGTTGGAAATTATACACAGGAATATATTTCAAATTCCTGTCAAAACAGCCACACTTACCAAGGCTTCACATAAGCCACTCATCCTGGGTTTTGTCCCCAGCACAGTTTGGGTGTAGGCAATGCACAGCAAAGCTCTTTTGTAATTCCTCACTTTGGTATGTGTTTTTTTGCTGACACCATGAGAAAGTGTAAATATTGTATGAGTATTCTGCCGTTCTGCAGCTGACCCCAGGTACTCCAGACTTTTGTCTCAAGTGCCCTCGAAAGGTTTTTGACCCATAGTCAGCCTTTGGCTCTGCTGCTCTGAGCTTCAAGTTTGCAACCAAGGTTGAACAGTGACAAATTTTGGTCAGTCAATGTCTAAAGAATTACTACAGCCACTGCCATATTAAAAAAAAATCCTGTCTCTGAAGGATAAATATTCATTTACATCAAATGAATTGAGCATCTATCAGAAAAATAATTGGAAATTCCTAGTGAGATTTGTCTGGAGCTTAGAAGTGCATCTCCTGTTCCACTATATTTGCTATGCTTATAGAGGAGTTAGGGCACTGGGGATCTGCTTCCAATTACCAAATTAAAATACAATTAACCAGTTTAAGTGAACAAACAGTGGTTTCTTTTAAATCTGATTTTTAAGAAATGTAAAGATGTTTGTGGGAATCAGATTTCCATGGTTAAGGAAATCCTGTGCATTATCACATGAAGCAGTCCTTCCTTCCTTCCTTCCT
>WEKY01064288.1:0-10058 GCA_013390045.1 Picathartes gymnocephalus
GGAGGTTTATGTAACAGAGTATCTTGCGTGACATCAGGCAGCACACACAGGACAACCAGGGGATCGGGCCCAGCTGTTCAAGAAATGACTGGACGTGGCACTTAGTGCTGTGGTTTAGTTGACGAGGTTAAAGGTTGAACTCAGAGGGTGATCTTGGAGTTCTTTTCCAGCCTTAATCCTTCTATGATTAGCAGTTGTCAAGAAACTTATTTTTTAACCTGATAAAACTGTAAGGACATTAAATAGCTTATGAAGGGAATAATTTGTGATACTGAAAAATACTCAAATTCAATACGTACACATTGGTAGAGTATGTCTGTCATCAGAAAAGCCCCCAAACATAATTTGTCCCACTGTAGTAAAAGCATGACCTGAAAAGAATGAAATAACTGCTGAATCCAAGAATGTTTGTAGAATTAATTAAATTAACATCATTATTAAATGCAAGGAAATCAGAGTAGCATTGAAAATAATACAGCAGAAAATATATTCTGTTCATACTGTTGTCAGTAGTTTTTCCCTTTTCTGAAGAGATTCTAAATCTTGTTTTCATATTTCCAGTTTGTCCAGTTATCACTGAAGTACTAATTCTTCTTACCGTGTAGTTTCCTTAATCCACATTTCTGCATTTGTGCAGAATAAATCTTCAGATATACAAAATGGTTATGCTTCAAGTGTGGAAAGTATTGTGATTCATGCTCTGATTTGGATTGAAAGAGATCATGTGATTCCCGTTGGAATCAAACATGAAGGCATACTCCTTTGTATGAAGTATATGTATGAAGGCATACTACTTTGAATCATCTGAATGAAATCAATTTCCACATAAAATTAAAAAACCCAGAAGAAAACACATTTTATAAAATAGGCAGACCTCTCATCTATTTGAACATCTATTTAACATGTGTAAGGCTTCAAAAGAACTTTTCAAGTCTGAGGTAAGAAAACAATAGCACCATGCTGGACCGTTTATTAATAACCTAAGTTTCTAATGTTCCAACAAAATGTATTAAATTACCTGAAGGTCTGTCCTACATCTGTTTTTACAACAAATCTATTAGTCAGAAGTGTGTCTTTTTGCCTCCATAATGGAATTTGGAGAATCCATTATGGTACTATCATAATGATTACTTCTCCTTTGTGTTGTGGGTTATCACCTAAGACTGTTTTTTATAAACCAAGACCACGTCATGCTGGATAACACATAAATACAGAACAAAAAGACAATGCTTGTCCCTCAGTATTGCAGTCTGTTGCATGGCAGGTTCACTAACTCCCCTGTCTCATGCACAATAAGGAAATGTGTGCCTACAGCTATCACCCTTGCCTGATCCTGATACA
The DNA here is from genome assembly GCA_013390045.1 of Picathartes gymnocephalus. Classification (NCBI taxonomy): domain Eukaryota; kingdom Metazoa; phylum Chordata; class Aves; order Passeriformes; family Picathartidae; genus Picathartes; species Picathartes gymnocephalus. The sequence goes on from WEKY01064288.1 coordinate 1,342, forward strand.
CCAGCAACAGACCTGGGAAAACTCTGATGTACATTCACTGTACCTTCAGAGTAGGATGCTGTTCACTGCAGCCCTGCACAGCTCCTTTCTTCAAAGCCTGTTTAATCAAGGTGAGAGGATTTAAATCTACATACCAGCTGTGTTTTATTTGTAGTGAGCAGTACTTCATAACGGAAATGTAAATCTGCAGCCGAGGTCAGAATGCGGTCTGTAGGACAACCCGTTCTTTGTGTACTTCTTTCATAACTCAGACCTTGTGATTTTTGCTGAAAAGCTTTTTATGGGAAAGGTGGGGGCATGAGAAATATTTTTCCATGACAATTACAGCTCCGACAAACTGCGGAAAGCAGGATAGCTAATTAGTGTTTTGATTAGACAGCTGGAATCATAGCCATGAACAACTCTAGTCAAAATGTTCTTAAATTCTGCATTCCATATGAATTCAAATTACTTCAGTAATGCAAGTGCAAAGTGCTGAAATTCTATCGTGGTATAAGTGGGGATCTGCTGACAGATGTAAATATGACCTAAAGCTATTATCTTCGATTTATAAATAAAATGTAATTATTCCTGTTTTTAACAATCATGTTTGCTTCTTCTATTAACTATGATAGTATTAACACATTCATGCCCAGTCATTAGATAATGAATTAAACTGAAATGTAAAAGGAAGATGGCCAAGAAAGATCTTGGTATACTATTAACAGTGATGCATCTTTTTAAAATTTGTCGTACGTATGATTTTGTCAACTCTTACAAGCACATTGAACTTAAAACAGAAGCAAAGGACAGAGGATGACAAATGGTTATGAAAATAACTTCATGACTAAACTCCCTTGATTCTGCAAGAAAAAATGCAAGGAAAGAGAGGTTTCCACACTTCATATCATCTTTGTGCACCTTGCATAATTTCATTTTACTTGTACCAGAAAACACATTATTTAAAAATATCCTCAACCAAGATGTCTTTTGGAGCACCAAAAGGTGTTTGCTTTTCCAACCTCAGGGAGTTTCAGTGAACTTTATTTTTCAGGGAGTCTAGAGCTTCCCATTAAAGAGTAAAGAACTCTTAATGTCATATTTCTTAATATGAGTATTTCTAAAATACAGTTCTTGTCATAGATTATTGCATGAGACAAAGAAAAGGATTTTCCTTCACCTGTACCCTCATTTGCTTCTTTCATGGCTAGGATGATCTGCACAATAAATTAAACTTGCAAATGCTAGGAAACATTTAAACATTTATTTTTAGTAACTGGCTATACATTCAGAAAACTTGCCTAGATGGATTAGCTTATTGTCCACCTCAGAGGGAATTTTATTTCTACGACAAATTTTAGGATTTTTAAAGTCAGGCTATTTATTATAACATTTTTATTTGTTCCTATTTTTTGTTTCTAATGAGAGATAGGAATTTGTGATCTACTTTGAGTTTGCAGATTTTATCCATCATGATTTAAGCCGTGTCCTACTGAATCAGTTTTGGGTGAAGATGCATCTTAACATTCCTATAAGATCTCTAGACAATTGCCTTTCCTTGTTGGGTCCTATGCAGAAACATATTTGTTCTTTAGGGCATAATCCATTACAAAGACACTAGTGAAGCCTCAATTGAGTTCAGAGTTTTTTTAATAGAGCTGGGATTCAATTTCTGCCTCACATATATGAAATTCAACATATCATCCCCAGATGTTTAGCACTTTTAAATTAAATTCTGAAAATTTTTTTTTTCAGAATTTACATATAAAGAAATAAACTGAATAATGGATTATAAGGAACTAAAAATGAGTCAGAATTTTAGCATCTGTGTAAGAAAATTCTTTGTCCAGAATAATCCAAACAAAGGAAGAAAACAGCCCTTTAAGGATCATTACAAAAACTAATTGAGATTTTGTATCCCAGCTGATATTTGAAGACACTGTTATAGTTGCTATACCTTTTTATTGGGAAGACTGGAAGAGGTAATCCACACAGACAACTTTTAAAAGGAATTGGGGGACCGGGTTAAGTAATGACTATTCATTCTAGAGAGTTAAATGAGTGAGAAATTCCTGCTGGTTTATGTGATGTGGAGATAAGGATGAGGCCAGATAGTCAAGTTATCTCACTACCAGATTACATGTTGTATATATCCCTGCCCGTGGCTAAAGCTCCCGTGGTTGCAGACCGGCTCCTGTGTCTGACGGACACTGGGGGGCAGCAGCAGCTCGCTTGTAAGCTGCTTAAGCCTAAATGTTTTTCTTAAGTATGACGCTGCATTTATTAAACGCTGAGTTGTTCAATTTGCAAACTAGAGCCTAAGAAACTCAATCACAACCCTGAAAGCTTTGTTACATGTACATTATTGTACATTATTACACCAAAAGGCCTTAGCAGAATCTTGGACACGTGACAAGTGAATGTGGACTTGGATGAGAAAATTGGTCAGTCAGTATTTCCACACAATTTTTGGCTTCTGCAACAGGACTGTTAAGAAAGGTGTTTTTCATCTGCTGAGAAAAGAACAGAAACCCTCAAATATGTTCCCCACAATTGTGTTATAAAACATATTGTAGTCATTGCTAACATGAGACGGGAAAGAGGAAGTGAAAGCCTGATACTCTATTTCAACTCATGCAATCTTGCTAGTTTCCTGAAAGCTAACATATTGTAAAGAAAGGAAAAGCAAAATAAAAGTTTAATTGGGCTGAGAGCAGTTCATAGATTGTTCATGTGTTTGATTTTTAATCTTTGGAGAAACTACATAAAGGAAAAAGATATAAGAAAATTGTTAACATCCCCACACCCAGACCCTCAAAAATTTGTAAATCTACTTATTATTGCCTTCAGAAACTGTGGTGAAGGTAAATGTATTCTCATGCCACCCTAGCTGCCAAGTCAGAAAAGAAATGGGATTAATTTATCACTCCTGAGCACATACTTTGATGTAGTCTGTAACTTAATGTTTCCCTGGTTTTTTGTTCTCAAGATCTTTGCTTCTTTCAGTGCACAGTATAAACATTACACTTCTCACGGTGCAGGAAAAAAATGGAAAACCAGAAACACCATTACACAAACCCATAACATCATGTATTGAGGTAAAAAGAGAATTCTCTGCACAGATCTTCATGCTGGAACTAATAAAGCAATGCTGTGACATTTTGCCAGCCTGTTTGGACAAACCCTAAAGGAAGCCACTCCTGTGGCTTTTAGTGCCATGTAAATACCGAACCTGCAGAAATGGATTTACCCTGAGATGCCTTTCTCCTTTGCAACTCAAAATGCTGTGAAAGGGGAGACTAAGAACACAGATACATTAGATAAACATTAAATCACAGAATCATGTATGCTGGAAAAGACCCTTTAGATCATTGAGACCAATCGCATCCCTAACCATGCCAAGTCCATCCCTAAACCATGTGCCTAAGAGCCACATTGACATGTAATTTAAATACCTCTAGGAATGGTGACTCAACCACTTCTCTAGTGAGCCTTTTACAAGCTTTATGGTGAAGAATTTTTTTCTATTACCCAGTCAAAACCTCCCCTGGCATATCTTGAGGCCATTTACCAATGTCCTATTGCTTGTCAACTGGGACTGGAGGCCAACCCCCACCTGGCTACACCCTCCTTTCAGGCAGCTGTAGGGAGCAATAAAGTCACCCCTGAGACTCCTTTTCTCCAGGCTAAACAACCTCAGCTCCTTCAGCTGATCCTCATATGACTTGTGCTCCAGACCTTTCACCAGCTCCTATTTCCCTTCTCTGGACATGCTCCAGCCCCTCAATGTCCTTCTTGAACTGTACACAGGATTTAAACAGCAGCAGCTGTTTGGTGTGGCCTCATCAGTGCAGGGCAAGAATCCCTGGTCCTGCTGGCCGCACTATTGCTGATACAGGCCAGCATGCCCTTGGCCTGCTTGGCCACCTGGGCACAACTGGCTCATGTTCAGCCACCAGGACTCGCAGGTTCTTCCCCACCAGGCACCTTTCTCAGCGCTCTGCCCCAAACCTGTACTTTTGCATGGGGTCGTTGTCACCCAAGGGCAGGACTCTTCGCAAATTTTCCAGTTATATTCCAAACCTAAGCTTTCTGAAAACCATGTTTGCCAGAAGGTTGCAGAATTTTGAACCTTGAACAAAATAGCTTGCATCAGTGGAGAGACACAAGACTAGGAAAATTGAAGTTACAAAGTTTTTGCTTGTCAGAGTTGTAAGACATGTTATAGTGAGAAGTGATAATTGATCTAATACTACTAGATCTGCCTGAAATATTTATGTGCGTCTATGTCTGTGTGTGTGTAAATGTTTTAAAATTTGTATAGTTCACTGAAAGAAACAAACATTTCCGATACTGTGGATTTAACCATCGCAATGATTCTTAAGTTGTTTCTGTAGAGTTACAATCCTCAAATGACAGGTCAAGACCTTCAAGCAAGGCATGGGGTGTAAGGGGGTAGAAGACAGAAGGTAGCAGAAGGAGCAGTTTAAGTGCAAGTGCCTGTGAGGTATCCAGAAGCTCAGCTTTGAGGTGGGGAAGTGAGAAAAGACCATAGTGACCAACAGCAAGCATTTGTCAGCTGAGGACCTGCCTTTCATTACTGGCAATCACTTGGTTATTCCTGTTTTTCATGACTGGCAATCATTCCCTAACAGTTATTCACCTTTTTATTTTCCTTATGTTAGATCTTATGCACCAGTGTAATAGTTCTCTCAAAGAAATTGTTTTGTCTTCAGTTCGTTTCATCTTATTGTCTCCAATATAAAATGCTCAAGCTAGTTAACTGACTTTTCAAAGAAGAAACATTTTAATAGCACAGTTGTATCCTACTTGTTTCCAAAGAAATGTTTCTTAATTGCGCATCTTGCAGTATCCTATCTCAGTCTAAAAATAAGAATGCAGTGTTTCAGGGTGTTTACATGTTAAAAAAGTTACATTTTTCCAGGGACAACTTTGCAAAAAGTATAGAATTGTATAGAAATATACATGCTGCTCAGTGCTTGAGTTTCAATTTGAAGCTGAAATTAGTTGTTAAATCCTTCATTCATGAGCTCACTTCAAATCCTTGAATAAAATGATTCTTGATTCTCAACTATGGTAGTCTTAAAAAAAATTTCATCATTAATCTGCTATCATGTGCCGAAGTAGTGGTTTTAGCAGGGGTCTAATTAAAAGACTGTGAAATACCGTGTGGAATTTTAAACTGGAAGTCATAGTAACATCAGGGTAATTGATTATAACTTGTAACCTCTGCAGGAGGGGGGCCAGAGGAGGCCACCAAGATGATCGATTAGAGATGGAGCACTTCTGTGAGGAATGGTTGAGAAAATTGGTATTGTTCAGCCTGGAAAAGAGAAGCCTTCAGGGTGACCTAATTGTGGCCTTTTGGTTCCTGAAGGGAGCCTACAAGTAAGATGGAGAGAGACTATTTACAAAACCATGCAGTGCTCTTAAACAATGCAGTCAGTAAGCTCATATCAAGCAAAGTCAGTGACTTCCCATACGCCTACCACTAATTTTTAAATCCCACAGTTCGTTTTAAAAAAAAAAAAACAAAATGCACAATTAATTTTTATTTAATCAGACACAAACATTAGACAGAAACACTTCATCAGACATAAACTAAAAATAAAAAGATGAGTCTGTACTCCATCTGGCCAGGCTGAGTGCATGGCATTTGCACAACAATGGCATTTTTGGGATCCCAGCAAATGACTGTGGAGTACTGACCTGTCTATCTTTCCTTCTCCAGAAATGCAGATTTTTGCACATATGACTAAAGAGATTGAGACATGAATTTAATCCCATATTTCTTCTCAATAAACAACTGGAATGACACATCATGCATCAAGTTTTTTGAATCTCATAATTTTATGTCACCCCTTTGGAAATGGTAGGTTTGATACATGTTGTTTGGTCTCAGAAGAATAATTAATTTAAAAAATCAAGGACAACATAGCAAGAGATATAAACAAAAATGTGCAAAATATCACCTTGCACGAACAAAGCTAATGAAATTCTTATTCTCAGAGTCTGATATAAAAGCCTGAGAGCAGGTATAGCTTAAGTGGTAACACGAATATGCAATTTACATGCATGTTCTGCATCCCCCTTTCCCCAAAAGCAAAGTGAGCCAATACATTCTCTCTCATCAGTCTAAAGCAACAATTCTAGTCTGGCTCATAATTAGAGAAAATAAAATTTGGAGCAAGTTCCAACCGACCCAATTAAGTTGCTGGCCAAACACTGTGGGTTGTTCATCCCACTAGGAATCACAAACATTTTGAGCAAAAAATTTTGCACAGTCCTCTCTGCAGTATCAGAAGCTTCTAAGTTGCATTCAAAGTACCATAAAATTGGCCAATGTATGAGAGATTTTCTGTCAGCCTAAGCATCCATACTGTTCTTTTGCTGAAAAATGCGTTCTCACATTGCTCATGTAATATAAAATAAATGCCATGAGAAGATGGAAAATTTTAAAGCTGCTCATGATCAGGGGAGTAAACACAACTAATGTTTGTGATAGCCATGGTAACAGGAAGCAACCTAGACTTAGTAGGTCTTATCCTGGTATTTGTAATAGTAAGTCATTCATCTTTTAAGAAATCAGAAAAAGTTGAAAAGAAAAAGGGTCCTTTTAGGGGTTAGCCTTAGATTTGTTCTGAAGTTCCCATGCTTTACCCCATTCATTTACAAAAGCAATCATAGAGCAGTCCTGATTTTGCCCTCTGGCCCTTCTCTTGCCATTTCTTCTCCACAGTTGCTTCAGTGGTGACCATCCCACTGCCTGTCTTGTGACTGCCCACTCAGCAACACCCATCTGCAGTGACCTTTCTCTTCCTGTCTCAAGCCAGATCCCTGGGGGCTGCTGAAGCCTTGCTGGGAGCTGGATCTTACCCATAACTGCTCCATGGATGAAGCAGTCCAAAATGTATACACATCTTCTCAGATAAGAAGTTAGATCTGATTCAGTGTCACTTTACCTGTTGGAGTTGTTTTACCTTTCTGTTTCCCACTGTATCAGGAAATACAAAAAAGTGTCAGTTTTTGTGTTTGGTTTGCATGTGCCTTTCTCATACAGAAAGGCAGATATCTAGGATAGATCTAGGTTAGATCTCTTAATCTTTCCTATCAGAGTTGTTCCATTTACAGAAATTGACCTAAACTTACACACAGAGAATTAGAGAAACAGTGAATAAATAGTCTGATGTGTGCGTGCGTACCTCAGCTATGGATCACTTAGGTTCACATGCTTGTTTTCACAGGGCATCCCATGGAAATAAATATCCTCTCCCTGGATCACATATTCCTCAGGTTGTAGGGATTTTTTTTTTTCAGGGGATCTGATGAAGGTAAGGGAAACTTCAAAATATATTGTTTCCCCTGATGTTGAGGCAAGACTTTGGAAATTATTAAGATATTTCTTCTACTAACGTCTACACACAATGGAAATGCTTTCAGAAATGTGTATTTATTGGAAGTGTATTTATTAAATGTGTATTTATGATGTTTGGAAAGGCTTTTCAATGTGTATTTATTAAAGTTCCTGTTTATACATGACCACTGGGAATGATACAGCTAAAGGAAAAGTGTTAAGCCTCCATTTTGCATTTTGCTCACTGTTTCAAGATATGTTCCTCTCTGGAGCTAAGAAGTTTGAAGTGGGACCTGAAAGGCTGTACACCAAGAACTAAATTTGGGACAGAATTTGTTCATTCATAAAGCTTACAACAAGGAACTTCAACCACTGAACCAAACTGCCTTCAGAGAGTGAAGTAAGGAGATGGGTGAAAGAGGCATTCCTAAGTAAGATGCATTCCAGGTAGATCTCTATGCTTCTTGAGAAACAAACCCTAGAATTAAAGAAGCAGCTACACTTGTGAAGAAAGCTAACCTGTTAGAATATCGATCTACATTCAATTAAAACACGAAGAAGCACATTACCTCTGTAGATCTGCCTGAAGTCGGATAGCTACCTTGCCTGAAAGCATTATTTTTATGGAAAAAAATTTCTACAAGTGCCATATATTCAGAACCTCAAATGGATTTTTCTAAGTTTTCATATTTGTAAAACTATAATATTCTAAGGCAATTGGTAGACTTTTTTTTTTTCCATGTAGTATTATATGCATTGTAAGTATTTAATATTTTATTTTATATAGGACATTCTAATATGTACCAATACAATAGTCACAGTATACCTTTAATGAGTGTGGAGGTGATAAGGATATAGGGACTTCTACTAGGGAACAAGCTGAATAGATAACAGTCTTCATCACCAGCTTGCATTACAAAATCACCACCGAAAAAAATTATATCTTTGTAAAGAAAAACCAAAGAGGCCCACCCTTTCCATTTGACATTACTTTTGTTAAATGGCTTTCACTGTGACCTTTCCTTTCCTAAGATCGTACCTGTGGATTCCTGACAGCCCTCACCATCCTGCGCTCCACAACATGCAAGCAAGTGTAACTTTTCTTCTCCTGCGCTGAAATGGAAAATAAGGATTGAATGACTCCAGTCAACTTCTCCCAGCTGATGTACTGGGCATGATGTTCTGTGGTATGGAATGTCAGTCTTTTTCACCAGTCTTTGACCCACCTTGGAGAGGTCTGTGAAGAACAGTACCCCGTGGAAGGGACCTCTTGTTGTAGCAAGAACAGAGCACGATGAGAAAGAAGGGGCAGAGATAAATTGTAATGAGCAGACCACAGACCCTGTAGCCCACTCTCTACATG
>WEKY01064317.1:0-21230 GCA_013390045.1 Picathartes gymnocephalus
AGAGAAGCCTTCGAAAAAGAGCTGCAACAAATATCAGAAGTAATTAAAAGATTAACTGCAAAAGGGACAAAGACACAGTAGCTGTAGAGGGAGGGAAAGAAAGAAAGAAGGAAATTGGAGGTGAATCCTTTCAAATCTCCAATTTTTCCCACTTAGAACTTTTTTTTTTTTTTTAATTTATGTAATATAGCTTAATTTGTGTGTTTTCTGCAGAAAAACAGTCATACAGGTAGGAAAATCTTTTGACCGATAACATCATGGAAAATGAGGGTAAAAGAGAATTTCATCTCAAAGAAATGACTGGCTCTGGAGCTAACACAGGTGCTTTGATGGTAGACCTCAAAATGTATAATTAGACTATCAAGTTGTGCTTATCTCCAAAAATCAACAGTAACAGGTCAAGCAAAGCCTAGAATCCAAGCTCATGTCCTAAAAACACACCCCATCTCCTTCTAATTTGCAGCTTTCAGAATGCATCCATAAGTTCTGGAAAGCACAGAGTAACCAATGCAGTCTGAAGGACAAATGTGAAAGCTTATGCAAAGTTATCTGAAGTGTTCCCTGCTGAGTTTTTCTTTGCTTCCCACTGGTCTCACAGGCTCTGTGAATGCTTTATCCACCTTGGAATGAGGCATAAGTGTTCTGAGAAAGATGTCATTATTCTTTACCTGATCAGTTTGAGGGCATTTCAGAAAATCTCACTGTGAAAGCATTCACATGGCAGTAAGAAATTTTTCTCCTGGAATAAGCCTATAAAAAATCCCTCAGAAATTGTGGTAAGTCTGAAATATGTAATTTATTCTTGTCTTGATGTTCTTACCCTTCGGTGCCAAAGACTCAACAAGGAAATAAGTTGCAAACATGCAATTTTCATGGGGGTGTAGGGGACTAATTGATGCTCTAAAGCATTGGAAATGAAGATAATACACATTTTCTGCTAAATAAGAAGGCTTAGGAGCTACATTAGTAAAGGGTTACAAATATGGTTACACTCCACTGCTTCTAATTCTTTGCTTCCTGTTCAGTATTGCATTGTTTATCTGATGAATAGTTCAAAGGGACAAAGAGTTCATTTTAAATTCCATTCATCAGAAGATGAATGAGGTTAGAAAAATGGTTAGCTTTTTAACATTTTTTACTCAAATATTGCATTGTTGAAATAAACTTAATAAAGATATAGTTTGAGTTCCACTTTTACATTTTATGACTAATCCATTTTCATTTGTTCAGATTTCTCCTATTGATATTTTATGAGAGAACTCTGTTAATGGACAGTTTAGTGAAAAAACTGATTCATCAGTCCAAACTGCTGTTATTGCTACTATATTTCCACTAAATTTAAAAATGAACATAGCTATGTACATGTCAGGTATTTTCATGCTTTGCTAAATCCAGGTGTTGTCTGATCCCAGAAAATTGCTGTATATGTATCAATATCCATATCATAAGGATTAATCAGTAAAGCTAAAATAATTGGAGAATAATATCTGAGAAATTAAAGTAATATGAAAGAGATCGGCCAGAGATGAAAAACTGTAACTAAACCATTAGTAATCCTCTAATTCAGGGGATGTTCTGAGAAGGATGAGTCAAGGGCTATAAAATTAAGGTAAATAAGGCTTAGCCTTTAAAACAACTATTTCTTCATCAGTGTTAAGTACTGTTATCAAGCCATAGCATGAAAGAGTGTGAAAAAACATATCAGAGAGCACCTAGAAATAGTGAGAAAAATCTATTGATTCTGAATTTTTAAATTCCACAGAAGTATGCAAATGAGAATGTACTTTATTTCACTCCAACATACCAAGCATCTGTTACTGGTACTTGAAGAAATGACTTATCAAATCTATTTTAACTGAGAGAACATTTGGTATTTCTGATTTTCGGTGTGCCCAAAAGCTTTCAAAGTTACTCTCATGACCCTGAGAGTAACTCAGTTGGTTAGAGCCTGGTGTTAATGATGCCAAGGTTGTGGGTTTGGCCCCTGTATGGGCCGTTTGACTTAACCAGCTCGGAATATTCTGTGATTCTGTGATGTTTTGTTCATCCTTGATTTTGTCCTGTGAAGAGAATAGTTTTAGAAAATAACTTCTCTGTTTCTGTAACTTTCCAAAGTTCTAGGTACACCAAGCCAGATCTATAAGTTTGATTAAACTTGGATTTTTTAGGTTCTGAAGGTATAATTCTTCTCTGCTGTTGGATAATACTTTTTGGAAAGTAATGTAATACAGATTGATTATACAAAATAAAATTTTACAGCAAAATACTAAAAGAATATGAGAAAAAAAATAGTGTTAATTATATCTGTGATTATCAATCTGACAGTTTCTTGGAGAAGAAAACAATATCTGAATATTACAACACATCTACAAGCCAGTTCACGTGCTTTTCATCTTCGTTTTGAAGGTCTTTATTTTGGGTTTGTTTGTTTGAATTGTTTATAATTTGGAAAGGCAGCTGTATGACACCATGGCTCATTTCTCAGTTACATGGATTTACCTGGCAGTTTCCATTGGCTAGACATTCAAGTACTGGTACACAAGGAGAGGGAAACATGTAGGTCTTATTTAGGAATTGCAGTGATTGTGTCCTTGAGTTCTAACTGAGGAAATTAGAATTGCTGAGATGAACCTGCATTGAAGAAAACTCATGACAGAGTCCTGTCTCTTGAACACCAGATGTCTGAAATAACATCCCAGCTACTCTGGAAAAGGAAATTTTTCACCATGAATTTTCAGTGCATCTTCTGATCTGTGTACCATTTTTTTGAAAAATAAAATATTATTTGTGAAATCTTCAGACAAAGTATTTGTTATCCTCCAAAACATAACCAAAGATGATTCTTAGAAGCTCTGAGCAATTTCAAAGTTTTGAATCCCCTGTGTGAGTTTGAAATGTCTAAATAATAAAAAAAAGAATTCTGAATGTTCACTGATTTGTGTTCAGATATTTAGGATACTAAGTTTCACTACAGATTATTTTAATAAAAATAATCCATAGGTAATATCACACTTTTAAAATGAAAAGTAGATAAATGTTTAATGCAACTTAAATTTAAATAATATTCTTATTTGTTACAGTGATATAGTTCAGGATAAATATGCTCTGTTACATGATATCAAGGAAATATCAAAACCTGCATAAATAATTAACAGATTCTTTTTACCCTTTGGGCAACACTTACATCAGGATTCTCTTCAGCTAGAATTATGGCTCCATTAAAAACTGTCTGCCTGAGCAGTTCTATAAAAATGCTGCAGAGATAAATCTGTAACATTATATGATATCAACTACATTATCATAAAGAAGCAGTAAGAGGTAAATAGATAGAATGATAGTCTATCATGTGAACCACACAATCAGCTTAGAAAGGACTCTAAGAAACCAATCCTCATCTGGGTCATTCTTTTCCAAGTGCTGGATTTTTCACAGAAATGAATTTCCAAGTTCTGAATCACTCAAATGAAAGTGCTTTATCCTTTCCAACTGGGACTTCTAGTTATTTCCTCACCATTCATTTGTTGTGGTGCTCAGCCTAAATTTACTTTTTCTTAGTTTCATACCATTAGTCTCAGTTATTCTGACAGTTTATAGCAGAGGACTTTATGAAACTGTTCCAAGATTTGTTTAAAAGAAAGAATAAACTTTTTTATATGCCTATGCTAAAAATGCCAATCTGCCGAACTTCCCACTATTGCCATAGAAAATATCTCTGAAATTCTCTTCTTAAATATGTTAAATTGCTTGATAACAAGATATCTTCCTGCAGCTTCACACACATATATGCATATGCTTACACACCTCTATATAATTTTAGAAGTCTAAGTATCCTTACTACTTTATAATTTTAAGCTAAGTACAACTTTCTTCAAAGAACTTATGAAACTACACATCTACAGAGAGAAAAAAATGAACCAATTATATTTTCTTTTGCAATGGAACAAAAGACATGAAATCCTAGTCCTCCCTTGTTCATATCTAAGCTCATTTGGTGAAAATGGATGTGAATGTTGTTTACTGTCTCTTTGTGACACTTAAGCAGTATACAGAAGTCAGGGAGAATAATGAAGAATATGCCAGAAAGATCACTGGCATAGAAAAACATGGACAGTTATTGAATGTTTGCTCAGTTCAGAAGATACTTGGGACTGCTTTGTCATGCTGTGGCTAGAAATAAAGACAAAGCCAGTTAACTGCTGTTATTTGATGCCTGGTCTTAAAAAAACATGGAATGTGACTTGCAGTTCCTTGGGCCTAATGTGCTTTATTTTTCCTTTTAAGTATCTGTTTACTGTAACAAGCTCTTGATATTTATGTTATGCAGAGTGATTTATTTCTCTTGCACTTTTTTCTGTTGTACATATGATTTCAGTTTAGGTGGAATTCTTTGGTGGAATCCCAAACTTTTTATTAGCTAAGCCAAACTTCCTATTAATTTGCAAATCCCCGAAGTTTGTTGCATGAAAACACATTTAATCAATTATACAGTTCTATGTTGTTAATACAATCACATTATAATTGTATAACTAAACTTTGGACAATGAGAGTATTACATATTTGAAGAAGGAATTTTGATGCTCAAGTTTAAGTTGGAAGAATATTTTTTAATCCAAGATAGCTAAATGTATTTTGTTGTGACATACACATTGTTTGAAAAGAGACAGGGTAGACTAAAGTATTTTACATAATTGCCTTTTATTTTTGTGGTAATCTTGTAAGATGAAGACAGTCATACTTTCTCAAAACTGTGTTGAAGTTAATAAACAGCAAATAATAAAAATGATTTGTTATTTGGAATGAAACAAAAAGTAAAGTTTCCAAGAAATTAATCTCCAAAATCATGAATTAATAGAGAGAATGTGTTAACTTAATACATGCTTAACTATAAACTTCAGCATAAATTTGTAATTTTTCAGATGCTTAACTTTCAGTCTCCACTGCATCTAGATTCCTTTTAAATTGCCATCAAGAATGGCACAAAGATGATATTACTCCCCACTAGCTTCTCTCTTTCGACTTAATACAATAGCTTACAAAGCACTTAAGCTCTGCACAAATGTGCATAACCTTGGACAATATTTAAAATTGTGAAAAATCAGATTAGAATATGGGTATAAACATGCTAACGCCTGCACATCTAAGCTTTCCCTCCTTGAGTAAGGCTGAAGAAAAATTTAAAAAGCAGCAAGTGTTTAGAAGAACACAACACAAAACCACGAAGACCACACACACTGCTTCCCTCCCCCTACCCTCCCACTAAAAAAAAAAACCCCAACAAATAGCAGCCATCTCTAGTTTCCCCTAGATAGGCTTGCAATTTAGGAACAGAAAATGTTGGCTGCTCATCTTGTGCAATCTTCAGTGAGTTAGAATCAATATAGCTTGCAGAATTCTTTACTGAAAAAATAGTTCAGATCAGCTGTCACTGTCTCTGGAGCATTCAGTTGATCAGGCTACTTCTATCTGGATACACCTCTCTTCTAAATTAGCCATTCCGGTCCTGGACTCAAGAATGGGTCAGTTTGATCCTTCATCAGAAGAAAAACTTTGAAAATTCTGTTAACTGCTTTTGCACCTATTTCTTGCAGACTACTTCTTCTCATTACAAGAATGGCAAAAAATTGCCATAACAGAGTTTTGCCCTCACTCATCTTTAATACATCAGCTGTGTTAAACGATTCTACAATTCTGAGGTTTTTTTGATCACAGACATGATCATTTCTTACAATGTCATAATTTCTGTAAGAGCATAGCTCTTATAGGGCTCAAAAAATTTTGAAGAGCAAGCTATTTTCACTTCATTTGAGCAAGAAATCATTTTGCCCTCAGCAGCAAAGGTGAATCATCAAGCTATCTATTAGATGTTAACATATATGCCTCTACAGGTAAAGTAAATTAAAACTAATGCATGCCACAACTCTCTCAAGGGCTCTTTTCACTTACAACTTGGTTCTAAAAAATAGGTGAGGGCTGAAACAAAAGCAAGTTGATTAAATTTCACCTCAAGAGTGGTTTGCTCAATGTTTAGGGAAGTATGGGTCTGTGTTGGCTAACAGAGAAGGGACAGCTCTGTCTGTTCTGGAGCCAGAGCACACTTTGATCCACGGACCTCTGGTGGCTCTCACAACACACAAGTTAGTCACTGGGCCTTTTTCTCCTGCCTCTTCTTTAGGCAACACAAATATTTCTATATTATGCTGGTTCTGCTGCAACAGTGTCAAAAGCTCGGAGCCTTAGAAATGGCTCATGTAGCCAGAGATGAGGACAGCAGGTTAAGACAGTCATAGAATCCATTTAGTGTAACGAATTATATGAGCAAGAGAGAAGAGCTTTCAAAAACATAACAGAACAGGTATATTATGACCTGGATGTGCTTGTACATGGGCACACGCTTATGTGTGATAAGCCACGTTTATCAGTGGCTGATTGGCTTAATTCTTAATTTACTTTTATGTTGAACATAAGACTAATAGTCAGTAGGACAAAAGAATTTAGTATCGTTCTGAAAGAATCTTTAATATTATAATCACAGAACTCAAGGCTGGAAGGGATTTCTGAATGTGATATAGTCCCATAGAAATTAGACCAGGTCATTCTGGGCATTATCTAGTTTAACCCTCTTTGCATTACCATCTCAGCAGACATGGATCAAAAGTCAAATAAACTTTGTATAATCTCCTGCTAAAGGATTTTTCTGCCTATGAATTACCCTTGTCTTAGAAGCAGAGTCTGCTAACAGCAAGTGGGTGTACTAAAATACAACAAGACTAAAGTTACTGCTTCTGATGTTGGTATTTATGTAGGTGCAGTGCAGATGGTGTAAGCAATGGGATTGTTTTTCAGCTACATTCACATTACATTCTACAATTTTTATCCTACTAAAAATATTTGTTTACTTAAAATGTACCGGATTCAAAATTCACAGGAAGTGACTCTACTGCTTTAAACATACTCTTTTAGTGATGTTTTAGATACCGTAGGCAGGGGTATCTAAAGCCAGATATAGGGTTATTCTCTCTGTCTTCTGCTACAGGCCATATTCCCCTCTGGACTTCTCAAATATCCTACAGTCTCTAGGATAGCCCTGAGTGTTTCTGCATAGGAAGCTGAATGCCTCCATTCTTTTTAAGGATTAACCTCCACCAGGCAGTCAAACCCCTCAGTCACTCCCCACAAGTGGAATGGCAGAAAGAATTGGAAGGGTAAAAGTATGAAAATTTCGGGTTTGAGATAAAAGCACCTTATGGAAAACAAAAGCTCTGTGCAGAAGCAAAACAAAGGAATTAATTTACTGCTTCCCACGGTCATGCAGGTGTACAGCCATCTCTGGGAAATCAGGGTTCCGTCACACATAACCATTACTTGGGAAGGCAAACACCACTGACCCTATGTCCCCTCTATATTTCCCCCAGCTTTTGTTTTTGAGCACAACATCATGGTATGGAATATCCTTTTGGTCAGCTGGGGTCAGCTACCCCAGCTGTGTCCTCTTCTAGCTTCTTGTGCACCCCCAGCCCCCTCGCTGGTGGGGAAGTGTGAGGGGCAGAAAAGGCCTTGATGCTCTTTGTGAGCACTGCTCAGCAACAGCTAAAACATCCCTGTGACATCAACACCGTTTCCAGCACAAATCCAAAGCAAACACCATACAAGCTACTATGAAGAAAATTAAATCTACCCCAACCACAATCAGCACAGTTAATAAAAGTTATAACTTATGGCTAAGTAGACAACTTATACATAATTTACAGCAGAGTTAAGTGCTTCAGAATGAGATTCTCCAAAATCAACAGACAGAGCAGAGTTGTCCTAAATACTATTATTCCCTCTTTTCTTTGCTGTTCTGTATGTATAGGAATCCTCCTGGGTTGTCAGAAGAGCATAGGAAACTGACATATTCTTTCCAAGGAGGTAAAACTGATACCAAAGTCATGACATATATACCTATTTTCTGTGTGAATTTTCGAACCAGTGTATGGCTTCTTTTTTGTGCCATGCCTTGTGCTTTCAGAGAAAAGGGCAAGCACCATCTTTGCTGCATGTATTTAATGAAATATGCAAGATCCAAATGTTTTCACTATTTTTTGCCTATATGTAAAGTATTAGTTGAGTTGGAAAAGTTTTTATATGAGGTTTTTTCCTTATCAATCACATAATAGGTGGAGTTTTACTTGTTGGGCTTGGCTTCATTTATTTTATTGCTTGAAATTTGAGCTGCCGAAAACAGATTATTACCTAAGAAACCTCAGCCTTCATTTATAATCAAAAAAGTTTCTAGCCTTCCAGACTGAATATTAATTGCAAGATAAGCATTCCCAGTGAGGCACAAAACCAAACAAACTCACTAAGCCTGGCATGTGCTCTTTTCCAAATCTAATTTCTTGGGTGGGGTGGGCACAAGGTGTGGTGCTAAAATAACTTGAGTGCCTGTGGCTGTCAATACTGTACTGAAACCTCACAAGAAGAGTTTACCCGCATCATGCATTAAACCTTATATGTGAGCAAAAAATATTTTATATTAGCATATATACTTCACGGTAATTATCCCTACTAAGCTGCAGCATGCTTTTTAACTTTGTTAGTCATCTCTTTAGACAGATCTCTAGCTTCTTTTTTTCTATCTGGCTCATATAGCATATTCTGAATCTTGCTAATAGGATCATCAGGGACCTCACTCCCACCTTACACTTCACTAATATGACAAATACTTCTGTTCTTACAAGAATGAATGAATAAGCAGAAATGTACAAACCATTCACAACATTTATATAATTTTGAATCATTATTCTGCTTTCTGAAAACTTAGTCCCAACTCTTGGAAAGTCAAATCAGGCTTCTGGGATGTCGTATTGTGTTTTGTTACACATTGCCTTTTCTGAGGTAATTTCCTTCCTGTGGGATAGTTATCAGGACTGTGCACACTGTTCCCGATGGGACGTTATCATCATTTTAGCACTGTGATACTACTGTTGTTTGTTTTAAAGACCTATTTCCCTGTAATGCAGTCTTTAATACCATGACTGGTTACTTATTTGCTGTTAAGATTAGAAACTAGACAGTAATATCAACTTTATCATACAATTAATTGTCTGCAATACTTTAAACAACCAATATAGGATAGGAAGAGAAAATGAAATCCTAATGAAAATTCCTAAGTTGAAACTGAAGAAAAGTGGATATACATAGCATACTGAATACAACAATACAATATGTATTTCTCTAAATTTTTCAGTTTTAAAGTACCCTCGGAATTAGTCACTTAAATTGTAATGTCTTCTGAGGATTATACAGGCATTTTTGAGCTTCAGGGAGCATATTAAAAATACAGATTTTTGTTTCCTTCACTCTGTGAAATTAATTAAAACATATCACACAAATAATGAAATAAATAGTAATTATCTCTCTCAAAATTAAGATATGCAGTGAGTTTTCTTTGCATGGTCTCAATTGCTAAACCCTTTTTCTTTAGATCGAAAGAAAAAATTCAAGTAAACTCATAAAAGAGATTTGTTACTTTGGATGAATCTGCATTCAAGTTTCATTCAGAAATTTGTTAGCTATCTTTGATTTTCAGTTAAGATCACAGAATTTCTAAAGATTTTTTAGTCTCCAACTCAGAATATTTGATTTTAAATATAGACCTTAATTAAGTCAAATAAAGTTTCATAAAATCTGTAAAATTTTCTACTAGTCAAGTATATTTAAATATAAGGAGAAGATAGGGTTTTAATATGAGATCAATTTACAAACGAAAATCTGAATAACAGGTTTTTCATGTCTCAAACAGTGAGGACAAATATAAAAGAATAATACAAACAGCAGGAAGAATTGAGTAAGGAGGTAATGGCAAGTAGGTAATGCTGAGGAGGTCAAAGAGTTATGTGTCTGACTAATGCAATCAAGGACAAATCAAAAGGATAGAATTCCCACCCAGAATTCTGTTTTCCAGAACAGGAGAAGGAAAAAAAAATGGCTACAGGATGCTTTATAGGCGAGAACCTAGATAAAATCAATCTCAGAATTATGTCTGAAACAAGCTCAGAGACAAGAACTGTATTTTTTGAGGAACAAAGTGGTGAGCAAAATTTTTTGAAGGCTGTAAACTTAAAACACATTCCCTCCTTTAAAAAGCAGGAAAAAGGAGAAGAAAACTGTAAGCTGAGAATGGAAAAATACTGAAAAATCGTCAAACTGTTTGCAATCTCCTAGAAAAATATACGCAAAATCAGAGCTAGCACGGGTTTGGCCCAACGTGTTGCTGAGCAACAGTTGCATGGCATCTGTGGCCAATGGACAAAGAGTAGCGGAACTATGTAGCGGTGTGGCGTGAGTGGCTCCATGCCACTACCTTCCCACAAGCGTCTCCGAGAAGAGGGTGCTCCGGCAGGCACACAGCACACGCACTGCAGATGGATATAAAGGCGGCGGAGGCAGGAAGGGTCTTCGTATGGGTTCCCAGTGGCATGAATTAGTGGCAGATATCGACGCCTACACAGTGGCGGACATCAATGCCAATCCACACACCAGAAGGGTCCAGGGACAGAGACGAGGAAGGTGGAGGGTCCAGGGTTTAAATATGGGTATGGAGGGGGGCGGAGCAAAGAGGCAGGGACCAATAAACAAGGAGGGTAAGCGGGAAAGCAGATCCAGGGGAACAGCTGGGGTTGACAAACAGGGGTATATACCAACAGGGATACCTAGAACAGAGAACTTGCCAGGAGCTGGGACGTATATGGCAAATGGGGGGCATAACGGCCAACAGGCCAGCAGCCAACAGGGGTACAGGCTACAAAGAACTCACTGGAACTTAAACATATATGGTTAATGGGGGGAGTGGAGGTGGGGTTAATTGACAGGCTGTCATAGGAATTCCATGGGAAAACAAAAGCCTAGGGAGCATCTTCCCAGGGCACCCTTACACTTGAATAGAAACACACAATTTTAATTTATCAGGCCCACAGGCCTCCACAGAACTATATCTAAATTCTTACAAAGATATTGACATACGAAAAAACAAACAAACAAACAAACACACAAAAATCCTCCAACTGCCATCTAACAAGTCTTCTAATGGAAAGAATAATCTAAATGAAATTCTTTAGTGGTGGGTGCATAATTGGCTGGATGATCACATCCAGAAGTATTATTAATGGTTCAAGATAGAATTATACTTGGAATGAATCAAACTTAGCGTTAGTCCAGGAGGTATACTGGCTGATATTTAATTAATGAGAACTACTTTATTGTTCAGATAAAGAATTGGGAGCAAATTTATGTATAAACACATGAGGACAAAGCTACTTGTAGGACAGACAAGAAGTCTCCATTTAGGTGGTAATGTAGACAGGTGATCTGCATTTAGGCAGTAGTTAAGAGCAAAAGTAGTTTGGGGAGGATGCTAATAGACCGTCAAAACAGGTTTGTTGTTTAAATTTACATGTTACATGTGAATGACCAATTTCATGCTGTAGTAAAAAAAGGGAATTGTACTTAAGACATTCAAATAATATATTTTCACTCTCATATGTAATATATAATTTGCAAAGTCTGTACTGTAATCTTTGTACTTCAAGCATAATGTGGAACAATTGGAAAAAGTGGGAAAAAAATAGTCAAAAGTGGCTGAGGTTTTAAAAACCGTGATTTTTTAGAAAAGACTGGACTACTTGAGTTCTTTAGTCTGCAAAGAGAAGAGAAACATGTTAATGGCATTCAAGTACATAATATCTACCTCAAAGAGGAAGGGAAGAATCCCTTTCTTATGTTCACGATCAATAGAAAGAATTGAAGAGCTTAAATTGCATCAGGAGAGATTTACATTACTCATTGAAAATTTTAGTATTAGACAAACATCAAGTTAGCCCCAGACATAATTGCTTGAGAGACGGAAGGAAGAATGACTAAGCAATATCTTGAAGCTCTTTCCAGCATTCTTTGTATGGTTTTATGTTTCTCCTCTGTAGTGCAGAAGCTGTGGTGCTCAAAAGACATTTCTTTTATCCTTTCCCTAGGCATTATGCACAAAGTGGGGCTGTGATGAAGTAGTGCAGTGACAGCTTAGAGAAATGCTATACTGCAAGTTACATTCTCCATAACAATTCTAAGAGTCATATGGAAAGTTTGATTTGTATAATAATGAAAACACAGAGAACTACCATTAAAAATTGGTCATTTTGCCTGATGTATTTTATTATCTTTCTCATGAAATATAATTTTACAAGTCACAGGCATAATCAAAATGTGAGCAGATGGACAACAACTAGTAGTAATGAAAACAGCATAACTTTTAACAAATTTAGGAATAAATCCTGTAGAAAACAAATAATTACCATATTCATGTGGAATTTGATGGCATTTATCAACTTTATCAGATACTCCCAACATACGATGTCAATGGGGCAGATAAAAATAATTTTATGTGCAAAAAACATGAACCTGAAGGCAGTGTGATCAGACATTAAGTACAATATTATGTGTGCCCACAATGTATATGGTACAATTTTGATGAAGTACTGACATCTTTCTTATTAGTACTTGTAAATGCAGAGGTAGATTTATAATTTGGATAGTTTCAATTAGAAGAGAGACACAGAGGTTTTTCATGTTAAATGATTCAGATACATGAAACTCTACAGAAACAAAGGCTAAAAAAAAAGGAAAAAGAGGGTAGTGGTTAAAATGATTGGAATATCTTGATAAAATTTTGGGTGATAACTTTTAACAATAATGAGTTTAAATTACTCTTGGCTATGATTGAAATTAATTAACAGTTTCTTCTCTTTGAAGTTTGTGTTTTACAAATGATGAAAAAATGCAATTTATCAAATATTTCTGGACAGTAATGCTTGTTTTGGGAATTTGAGGAGTTGAGGTACCCTTAAGAAGCATCATTTTTGGAAGATGCATTCTGACAACCTGCACCTCTTGTTGGAATTGGAACACCTGAAAACTGAGAAATCCAAGCTCACAATCATTTTTCAAAATTCTGAATTATTGAGTCATGTGCTAGAGACCTCATTTACAAGATCAAATGATCAGATGCTAATTGATCAATAGAGCATGGAAAGATGAATTTTAAATGGTACAAGACAGATATGAGGAACAGTTAACACATTTGAGTAATGTGTCTAAGAAACACATCATATCTCTTTCTCCCATAGGCTGGCCGTTAAGGGTTATTCATAAATGCAGTTTTGTATACCCCATGGAAAATTGCTAAATATTAATGCATCTTAATTATACAATTGTAAACATCTAATTATGAAAAATGGAAATAATGCTGGTTTCTAAAGCTACAGATCTTAGAGCAGTTTCTAGAACAACCCATATCAAGTTATTTTATCCATGGAAGTGAAGGTATTACAAAGAGTAAATCTAAAGCATGAACAAAATTTAGGATTATATTTCCACTGGAAAAAGATATAGGATTAGATATCTCTTGTGTCCTCAAAATGGATAGTCCTATATTTAGCAATGGCCTAGCCTCCAACAGAATCCTCCCTAAAGTGAGGGTCGTTGGTTCGCAATAGGAAAATGAAGAACTACTACAGTCATCCCAGTAGAGCTGCCCATCATTTAAAGGAAAATTTCATTTGCGTAGTATATGTTTGTACTTGCCTCAAAAGGCTTTTTATATACTACTATATGTTTTAAGAACAGATAAATTCCTCATTTTTCTCCAAAAGAATTAATAGACTGAAATTAATTGACCATACTGAAATAAATCTTTGCAAATAATTGAAAAAATCAGATTTAATAACTCACAGAATGATGAAAGATAATAAACAGAATAATCAAAAATTACTCAGTGTAATTGGATGTTGGTCTACGAATGAAAATCTGTATCATGGAGGCAGTAGTTTCTCTATAGGGATCAGTTAGGCACAATTCCATTAAACCCAGAGAAGAAAAAAAAGCCTGATATAAATTAACACACCATAGAATAAGGATACTTTTGAAGATAGAGAACACTGAGGGGGTTCCTTAGTCTGGGTTTTAATCATGTGATATTTTTTGTCTGAGGGTATATTTTTCAATATATTCCTTTTTTCTTTGCTTCTGAAGGTAAATGTTTCAGAAGTAAGAGCTGGTTTCTTGTGTGGTTTGACTCCATGATTGTTTACTCTCTCAGGCAGAAATTATCTATAAGTAAATAGACGAGATCTTGCTTATGGTTAAGGAATATTTGGACATAGTCACAGGTACAGAGAAGGAGGAAAGCTCACCTTTTCAAGTGTTCTGCTCTCACAACTCTGTCTGAGTTCAGGCCTGTTTAAGAAAATACTGCACTAATTTAGTTAAGCCACATATGTCCTCCAGAGCTGAAACAGCAGCTGGCAACAGCTTTTTGTTGGCCAGTGCTCTCTGTCTTTGCATTGGTCACTCCTTTCACCTTGGCAGCTATGAATGCAATATGAAGATTAGCTCAGTCGTTAGAGAATTTAATCATGCTGGCTGCCCAATCAGGTTGTGGTCAGGAAGACAACAGTATCTGCACAACCCGTCTGCAGCCTCTGGAATCAGCGGGATGATTGCCATGTCCATAATGCACTGTTGTGCCGATTCCCTGCACAGTATCTCCTTACAGGGAAGTTTTTCAAAACTAATTGTCAGTATTTCTCAAAAGGAAAGCATTATTGTTGTCAAGCAACTGTCTAAAAAGACAAGACCATAAGGAGCGAATAATGAAAGCTTATCATTGGCATATGTGAAATTCAAGTTCACGTTGGAAACTATTCCTGCATTACTAATCAACTAATAACATAATGTCTTCCAAGTACGTGTGTTAATAAAGACCCTGGGGAGGTAAACAAAAGAATTATGCCTTTTATTTTGCCCAAGAGAGCCAGGCTTACAGCAGAACATATGCAATTCTGATGCGCTACGGTGGAAGAGGGAAAAGATCCTGAGTAACTGTGCTTTGTATCTTCAGACAATCTGCTTTTACTCTTGGCAGCTGCAGTCTTCAGCAACGCAAGAATCTCCGGCATTTAAATAGAGGCCAATGGAGGTTGGGCATCAGTTGTGTATTTCAGTTGATACAGCTCTCTGGCATATGCTAAATGAGAGGTCGAGTAGTAGGATTAATAAGGGTCCTTTATATCCCTCATAATTTAAGAGTTTTTGAAATCACAAGTTATTACTTATCCTAGAACTGGGGTCATTCAGCATTCTTAGTACTAAACAGAATAAATCATCCCAGAAGAATCTTCAGTCAAGTCTTTTTTGAAACCTGTTGAGAAAGAGAGCATGTTTGACTTCTAAAATGCAAAGCTCAGACCATATTCTGCAGAATAAACGCCCTCTGCTAGAACTTAAACAGCAGTTAATTGTAATCTCCTAAATCAGTAAAACCACCCTGGGTTATATCAGCTGAGGTCCTCTTCCATGTTTATTTAGAAATTGTTTATGTATCCTTCCCTCAGGCAGACCTTCTGTTTAAAAGGGTTATTTATTTTTTCTAGCTTAGTTTATCTAATAGGTATTAAAAATAGAACTCCAGTAAGGGGTGGTAGAAGGCTTAAAATAATTGTTATTAGGGAAACCCTTTATTCTCTTTAACCCTGTTTATTTTACAGCATTTCTGCATTACATAGATATTTTTTTAATGAAATGGCTTTCTCTAACTTTTTTTTATCCCACGTTTTCATTCGGTTGTGCTGAACACTTCCTCTGGGGTAGATACTCACCAGAGATGTAACCTGCTAATGCCAATTATTGTAATGAATCTACTACATTCCCTATAGAGTTTTTCCACCTCTAGAAATATTGCACTTCATTTAAATTGTGCCCATTGAAAACACGTGTTTCAGCTCAAGGGCCAAGAGTTGTTATTTTTCACCCTCAAATGTGGATCATTCCAGTCCTTATAATACAAACAACTCTCCACCCTTAAAATTTCAGCAGCATTATTTTTGCAGATTCAATTTCAAGCTGTCTGGAGGAGTGCAGTCCAAGATGTTTCTAGAATATTTCAATAACTATTGAAAGAAATGGCATAGTCAAAATGAACCAAGTCCATAATGATTTAAATTATTTATGGGTTTTCTAGTATTAAATTAATTAACAACTTCCAATGGTACATATAACTGTGTATCTCAGTTTTTGAGTCAGAAGATCATGGACTCAACCTCATTTTAGGGGAAAGTATTATAAAAAGTAAAAAATATCTTTGCCTGTGTTTTGGATATTAGATTAGAATCTTTCAAGGCAAGTAATAAAAGCACTTGGATACACTAGAATTTGATTTTCCTTTATCAGGATGCTATTGGAAATAGGCTATTGCAGATAGCTGTCTGAAATACTTGATGTTCCATGTGCAAATCTAATGGAAAGTGGGAAGTTAGGAAAGATTAGGGAAGAAATGGAGTTCAAATCAAATTACTTTTTATAGTATATAGGTCCATAGTTCCTGCCCTTTGAATCATGTATGCAGGAATAGCAATCACATCCAAACTTTATTTAAAAATCTGGGAAAAGATGACAGAAAAGTCATCTTACATAACAAAGTGAGTTGCATATCATGTAGTATATACCTGCAGATCAGGCAATCAACACCAATTTAATTTACTGTATCCAATTATATATATGTAAGGTGTGTCATTAATGTATTCGTGACAGATTGAAAGTCTAAAGGCATTGCTCCTTTAGTTATTATGTGATTTATTTTGCTTTGTTCAAAACACTATAAATATAGTTTCTTAATATATTTTGCCTACTTTTGAGGGAGAAGGGGGAGAAACAGCAAGAAAAATTTAGAAGGTGTATACCACTGTTAAGATTTTATGAAATCAGCCTATATCACGAGCTAAGTGTATAAAAATCGGTTTAAAACATAGTCCAGTAATATATTCCATGTGAATGTAATGATAGCAAATCATCAAAGGAATAGGCACACTTTGTATATTCTGTCTAATTATTTTATTTTAAAAATGACAGAATTAAGGCAGTTTGGATAACAGGTCAATATGTGTCACAGATCATTTGCATAAATGTGAGCATTTAATTTATTTCTCATATCCTGTCTGTTAAGTTAAGCACACAGTATATAAATGGTGCATTACCCTTTCAATTAGATCCAAAAGGTCTCAATCCCTGTAGAAATGTATCCATCATGTACCAAAATGCCTACTTCCCGACATCTGCACTCAAAGATGAGCTGGAAACCTTACACCAAGTCTTTATATTGGACTCAGGAGAAGTCAAGCACGTAGAAATGGTCTTAAAGTCTTCAACTGAGTTAGTCAGTATGGAATACTGGGGGTAAAAATCTGCCTTCAGCCTTGGAAGGCATTCAGTCAAAAAGAGGGACTCTGTAGCAGTGTTTGAATATATGAGATCAGTTTCTGTTTCCTGCTTTGACTGGCCTTAAGCTTAAATGTCACTGAAACTACCAGAATCACAAGCCATCATTTTCTCATCTATATGAGAGAGATTCTGTCTCTACTTCTCTTTCTTTTTTTCTGGCTTAATGTTTCTTCCATGTTTCCTTATGGTAGCTAAGTTTCAGCAGGAGCAGAGCTCAGAAGGTAAGGAACAGTCCATATTGGGACACCTATAAGGTGTTGACATGAAAT
The DNA here is from genome assembly GCA_013390045.1 of Picathartes gymnocephalus. NCBI lineage: Eukaryota > Metazoa > Chordata > Aves > Passeriformes > Picathartidae > Picathartes > Picathartes gymnocephalus. Next base: position 17,574 of record WEKY01064317.1, read on the forward strand.
TTGCACTGTTTCTTGAACTCTACAAAATCAGGGCATTTCTGGGCACCTAGAGAAGCAAAACTTCAGGAACCTAAGGAATCTTCAGATAAAATTCTGCATCTTCTAAAGAGTTGAATTTCCTCCAGGGCTCAGTGCCAGAATAACAGGGATTTTCAGGATGTTAGTTTCAGTTGTGAGTATTTAAACTGTGTCCAGACCATACATTTTAATAGATTTAGTAAAAATAGGTGGAATCACATCCTCCAAAGAGCAGAAGACACATTCTACAGAGGTTTTCTTGGTATTAGTTCTTTCCTTCCTCTGAGGTAGAATAGTAAAATGTTTATATAGAACAATTTACTGTATCGCCTTTCTCATCTGAAGGATAACTCTAGAATGATTTGTATAATAATTGCTGCTTTAATATATTCATCCTCATAAGGAACAGTTTACTGCATCATCTTATACATTGATAAGATACAGAATACCAGCAATAATAAATGCAGTCAGTATGGATATCAGCGTGCTAAATAAGCTGATGCATGTTTGCCAATAGTCTGAATCTGAACTGCCCATCAGTTCTATGGACATTTCACCATTCTCACTTTTGAGTAAAAGATATATTTTCTTTCTCTAAACAGTCTTTTTTTAATGCAGGTATGAGAGAAACAATAACTCAAAATCATATATATGTCTTCATCCATTGTATTTTATATGCTTGCTTCTAAATTTATATGTGTATATTATATATGGGCATAATATGTGTCAATATATAGCTCAAGTGATCTTGCCTTTGTCTATATGTGTGTTTTGTAACATATGTGTACCTTTTTCTGTATACGTAGCTGCTAGCTTCTTCAGCTGAGCCTTTTTTTGTAAGCGTTGATCTTTATGGTATGCTTTACTGGGGGACAAAACCTCCAAGCAGATCGATTTTCTTCTTTCCCTTCAGGGCAACTGCCCAAAATGACTGAATACTACTAATCACAAAAATGAACTCTACCCACAATACCCTTCCCTCCTTACCCTATTCCTTGTGAATGGAAGCAGACTTGCCCGTTTGTGTTTGATATTGTCCACCTATTGTTCACCAAAGCAAGCACTGTTTTGAAATTTGGATCTGGAGACCCAATACTTGGAAATTCAGGAGTTCACTGTTGTGAAGATCAGTCAGTGCAGCAAGCAGTACTTCTGAAGCGTGTTCTTAAGAAGTTCTGGGTTTGTTAAAGAAAGCAAGCCTATGCACTGTTATAAATGCAGGACTTCGTCTGAATCTATTATTGGTGTTATAGATGTTACATTTTAAAAATATTATTACGCTGCTATCGGGATTTTGTGCTTATGAATAGAAATCTTGGCATTCATTTAAAATAAACTTCTTTCCACAACATGCTGACTTAAAATCTTGTTGATAAGGTTTGCCACGTATGTTGATCTTTGGTTTGACTTATATAAGACTTGGGCAGCAATCCAAGTATGGTGAAGGCTTAGTGTTTGTTTTATCAACTCAAGTTTTCTTTCAATTGCTGCTAAGAAGTGAAATATTAATCAATCAGCAAATATAGTAAAAATAGGTCTGAAAACAGCCTTCAGTAAAAGGTGATATAGAAGCACTGAAGCATGAATAGCCATTTGCACATTAACTTAAGCAGGCAGATTAGAGACTGAGTTGCTCAGAAACCAGAAACCATAGCACCTCAAATTAGTTCAAGGAAGAATTAAGCTGACATTATGGCTTGTTCTATGCTATTATATTATACTTCTAGAGGTATTTTTAATTGATTGTGTTATTCTCTCCTCATTTTTTGTTGGTTTGGTTTTTTTTTTTAATAGCACTGAAATATAGGATACATCTTTTGCTCACATGGTCTTTTTGCATGGTATTAGAAAGAGAAAAATGGGGCTAATTCTGAATCCAACAAAAAAATATGCTAAAAATTTCAAACTTTATCATCATGTTACTTTTTAAACAACAGATTTAGACAAGCAAATGTCAATCTGGACATCTGAGAAAGCTATACGGAGTTATCATATACACAATAATCACAGAATAGTCAAGGTTGCCAGGGACTTCCTGAGATTGTTTTCTCCAACCCTCCTGCTAAAGAAGGGCTACCTAGAACAGGCTGCCCATGACCATGTTCCAATAGCCTTTGAATATCTCCAAGAAGGTAGATTCTACTACATCTCTGGGCAACCTGTGCCGGTTTTGATCAACCTCACAGTAAAATAGTGTCCTCTTGTGTTTCAGGAAGAATTTTATATTTATTTGGTGTTTTGTTAAGGGTGTTTTGTTGTGTTTTGGTTTTATTTGATTTTGTTTTCATTTGACCTTTTTGTTGATAGTTTTTTTTAATTTATGATCATTACTTTTTTTCTATTTAAATGAAAGAAATCTTATCTTTCTTCCCCTACCAAAAAGTTGTGAAACACAGTCTCCAGAATTTAATTGCAAATAGTGGAACAGATAATTTTTTAATTCTTAGCAATTTCTGAAGGAAGAATACTATTTTTTGTTGCTGTTGTTTTTAAGAAAAAGATAGGGGGTTTTGGAGATCTTCAGCTTTTTATGAATATCTGGAAACTGACACAAAAAACTTTCTAAGGGTAAGAGACTAAAATTCCTACAGAATTTGCTCTGTAAATAGTGCTGTCCTGACAAAATTTCCTTAGATGCTTATTTATATATTTCCATTCCCAAAACTGTCTTCATAAGCAATACCCTAATCAAGTGAACATAGTCACATATGGAATTAATTCATGGACTTGATAGAATTAGTATGCTCTATTTTTCACCAATTAAAAATAGCTTTTACTCTTGGGAAGAAACTTCAGGGACTGGGTTTTTTTCAGTTCTCTCTAATGCCAGACAGTGGTGCTACATTCAGCTGAGGACATGACCTTGCTTGAGCCAAATTATCTTTGAAATGACCAGAACAATTAAGACTTATATGGGACTACCATTGTCCTTTGCTATGTTTTCTTTGCAACTAATGCATATGGCATCTACCTAGGATTTTTAAAATGTCTATATTGTATATAAATATTATATTAGTGTTATGCTGTAGAATTAACATATACAGAGACTTTTGCTGTATATTAAGACCATTATATTCTACTTTCATTATTACTTCCTTGCAACAATTTTGCTGAGTTATGTATATCAAATGGGTGACATTCATACGAAATGTGTTTACTGAATCTTGAGGCTATGTCTGGCAATGGACCATTCAAATTCAAAGTGGGCATGAATCATAATCATGCCAGAATATGTTGCTTAGCAGCATTAGCAGGTCAACATCTCAGAGAGCTGCAAATATCGTAGAGGTCATTGTGCCTAGCACACTCTCGTGTCAGGGAACCATGACATATGGTCATGTCATAAACACACCAAGCTTCTCAAAAATCAGTTGATTTCCGCCTGCCTCTCATTCTGTTAGAGAATGTCATAAGACAGATTTCCAAAATTTTATTCCTCTTTTAATAATTTTGAGATTATTCTTGCTTTTTGTTTTGTAATAGAAAATATTAAATACCTTTTATTTTGTGGCCTTATTTTTTGCAGCTTTTAAGCATGTCTTGCATATTTATATATGGAACATATGTATTTACATATTTGCATTGCATATATGTTGCATATTTTTATATGTATTATACATATATATTATATATTCTAGT
>WEKY01064319.1:0-33317 GCA_013390045.1 Picathartes gymnocephalus
TTTTTAATTTTAGATAGCAAAATGTGGATCCATCTTTCTAGGCACTATAATTTTTGAACTTCATGTAGTTTCAGAGAAATGAGGAGCCGGTGGTCTAGCTCCTTCCTCTTCCCCGGATATCAAATCTTTTCAAAGAGAGGCATGTATTTCTATTTGTCATGGCTTCCTCCACATCTTTATGTGCCTGGCCCGTAATGAGACTTGGGCTGAAGAAACCATCTAATATTCTGAGGAGCCTGTTTGATGAAGAATTCCCTGGGAGTCTCTGAAAGTCTCAATGTCTGCAAAATAGCATTTATTTGCGACCTTCTTCTACCTGCCTGCTCCATGCTGTAGCTAATGATCTTTATAAATGTGGGTGTTTGCTTTATGTGATTTATCTGTTTTTTATAAACTTGATAAGACTCCTTCAGTAGGAATCACCCTTCTTGAATATCACCAGAAGCAAATGGAATGGCATTCATGAAAACATCTGGACTCCTCATCTCTGGCTTCTTTTAGAGGAGAAAAATGCACATGTCTAAGGTCTTAGATCACATCCTTTTAAAAATTACATGTAAAGTCAGTCATTTGAATCCTGACTTAAAATGCCCATTTTATGCCCAGTTTGAGTAGAAAAAGAAAAGTGGAAGGACAGTCTGCTGCTGCTGCTGTCTTCCTGATAACGGCAAGAGTTTTCTTTCCTTTTTATGTGATAGCACAAATTGACTCAAAGACTTTATCAAGAGTCTAATAGAAAGCATTTTGAAGGGCTGAAGAAATGCAACTGAGAGACTGATCCAGCTTGCAGCAGCATTATTACTGGTGAGGAGAAGAAGAGCATGGCCTGTCTGTCCATCCTCTTTGATTTTGGTAGGGCTGGCAGGTGGAAAGTTGTAGTTTTTCTCTAAGACTGAACACAGGCCATCACTTGAGCCTGAAACTTTAGCTGTTGTAATGGTTACTTTTACACCTTTACTTCCTCAAATAGGTGTTCACTTCAGCTTTAATTATGCATGTTGACATTTGAAGAAGAGTAAGCCTCCTTCATGCCTGCCTTCGTTTATTTCTTTTCTTATTCGATTTCTGCAATACAGAGCCAGGAAGCCTGGCAATGGCAGATAAATTTCAGTTTCTGGATTGAACAGTTAGTGTCTTGAGTGTTTTATTCATGGGCACCATATGCAAAAAGTGAGTAGTTTTTTCTATTGTGGAAAAGTAATGTTATGTTCAGAACTGCCAGAGTTACTTGAATTTGACTTAGCTGTCTTTTCAGGTGAACCTAGAAATAAATGGAAAGTTGAAAAAAGCATCTACATGTTAAATACATAGTATACCTGTAGTTTTAATTCTTTTAGGTCAAAAAATATTCCAATGCATTCACAGTATTTTTGATTGAAAGAATTTGTAATTGGATTTCCAAACATGCTGCTTTCATCTTGGGCAGTACAATATGCACTTTGATAATAACATGGCAATGTCATTAGAAAGAAGTCCATTTACTAGTTTAGGCATAAAATGAGATACAGAAGAAGACAATAAAATGCTTTCTAACATAATGCACCTTATTTTTTATTGTATTCAATAGAAGCATGATGAATAAGTAATCTTATAAGTGCATGAGAAGTACACCTTGGTTGATATCTTAGAGGTGTTGAGATTCCACTGCTACTGAGATTATTCATAATAACACTTTAATTTCTAATAAAGTGCATAGGACTTTATAATGGATCAAAATATGTGTCCACGAGGTGCTTAGATCATCATGCTGGAAGAGGTAAACTTCTGCACTTTAGAAGTAATCCAAGAAAGAAAATTAAATGAAGATGAAAAGTAACATCTTCAAAATGATTTCTTTTTTAAATATAAACCCCATAAATTATAATTTCCTTATTTCCACATATTCACACGGTTTTACTTGTAGTAGAGCTATATATCTCTAAGCTGTTCTGGGCATAAGCTACATTTCCCCCTATATTTAATGATATCTCATGCAAATTAGATTTGCAGCAAACTAATCTCGTCCAGGTAGTAAACGTCACTGCTTGAATTATTTTATTCATCCATTCCTTTTTTTTTCTATAGCATTTATGCAATTACCACTGCTACCGGGATTCTCCCTTCCCTCCCCCCATGAAATCAGAAAAAATTAAACCCAAGGAAGCTAAATAAGGTTTACAATGTTTTTTCTGGCCTTTTAAAAAAATTCTTTTCTCAGAGAAATAGGAAAGATCTTTATTTGCTTTCAAGACATCCACAATTTAGAATTTAATAACAGAACATATATAATTTTCCTGACAATAACAGCACTTTTTATATTTGTAGGAAATTCTTGAAGCTGGGTGATTTTGCAAGCTCAAAGACAATAGCAAAGACAGTACAGTAGCTTTTGTCAGAAGGTGTGTGTCTCTGGATTTGGACTTTCAGCATTTCATACATGGCAGGTCTGTCTGCTCATTAACAAAGACATTCTTAGGAGTACAAGTCGTGATTACAAATGGTATTTGTTTTGAATTTTGTTTCTCACAGGGAGAAAAGAATTCTTTTGAATTGGTCCTTGTTCCTTTTTAAAAATGCATTTGAATTATATATTTTATTGGAAAAGGTATTGCAAAATGAAATCTCTAATTGTTCTAGCTTTTGAACATGTGCATTGGTACTAATGTTTTTCATGTTAATAGTACAGTTTCCCTGAAACTGGTGAAACTGAAGATAGCTGGGGACTCATTTTGCACATTGAGCTTTCATATTCTAAAACTGACTTGATGTTATAAGTTGCATCTACTGAATCACAGATCTTTATGAAAGCCATGCTTCCTCTTGAAAATATTTCATTTGAAACCTTAATGCATTAGGCAGGGATTTGTTGTACTGTCTCTTGCCGAATATAGTTCTGATAGTTCTTTTCTGTTCTGTAAAAGGCTGGCTATGAATTCAGTTTTAGGATACAAAAACCAAATTGGGATGTATTGCGAGAAATTACAGTGGAAAATATCAGCTACTATAATGGCTGATTAGTAGTTATTTATTGCTCATAGAGAAAGTATATCATAGCTGGATTTCAATGCCCTCACGCTAGTTGTTGCTATAGTGAATTGAGTCTTCTGTAAACAATAGCCAATGTTCTCCCAAATAGAGCCCTTTTAAAGGAAATAAGGATACCAGAGATTTTGAGATAACTATATTCACAAAAATTTATTTATTTAAAAATAAAAGGAGTAATTTTAATGTTTCAGATAATCTTTGTTTTCCATGTTGAAAGTGTTTTCCTATAGAAAATTGACAAAACTGAGTAAAAAAAAGAGATTCAGATCATTAAAAGCTGAGCAGCAGCATAAAACAATAATTTTAGAATTTAGAAACTCCTCTGAAAATTACTAAGTTTTAAACTTACATAATAAACATAATATCATCCTTCTTTCTTGTTTTGTGAGTGAAGATAAAAATCAATTGCTAACAATGCTAGTCTAATTGTGCACATATTGCACTATTTATCTTGCAAAAAGCTTCTTTATTTTAGTAGGTCCGCCCTGATATTAATACTAAATTTATGTGACCAGAGGTTTTGAAGATCAGAAATTATGTAAGACTCATGTAAAATGCAGGAAAGAGAAATAATCTGTAAGCAAATAAACCTTGTTTGGTTATATTTTCTGCTATAGATTTAAAAAAAATCTTAGTTTATTATAGGAACAGATTTAGCCTTGTTGCGCTGCTTCCTCCAGAGAGTGACAGAAGAGATATAATAGTGACCTGTTTTGCTCAGTTCCTTTGTTTTACTGAGAGGCTGGACACTTTTTCCCCCTCAGCAGGTTCTGCAGCAGATGACCTTACATATACGAAAAGTCCATGTTTTTTTTTCCCAATTATCCCACATGATTTGCTTTACCAAATAAATTTTGCTCTTAAAACTGGCTTAGTTTCTTAAATAGACTACAGGAGAAACGTTGATCTGCTGTGATACATACTGTGATTTGTAACTAAAAAAGATAAATATTGTCTTCAAAATATAAGAAACCAAAAACTAAACCACACCTCTCTCAGATTCTCCAAACAGACATTCAAGCGACCTGAAAAAGTGAGCAGAGAAATTATGTGCCCTCAGCAGTGTTTGCTTTTAATAAATTTTAGAAAACTATGAAAAGTTCCAGAAAAAAGAGAGCCCCTCAAGTTACTCTGAGATGATGAGAGGAACTTGTGACAACAGCTGGGAAGTGGTAGGGTGGGTTTCATGCCGTGGCAAGTTATGAGAACAACCTGTGGTCATAGCAGTTCACAAATAAACAAGAAGTTAAGGATAAAATTAATACTGGCTAGCATGGTTTCATGCAAAATTGATCTTTGTTAATCAAACTTGCTTCTACTCTTTGATGATGATAAATATGGTGGATAAACAAATAGGTGCGATGCACTTAGGCATTTAAAAGGCATTTGATTTTGTTACAACATGTTGTTCTAATTTAAGAACTCCTATCATGATACAACGTCAATAAAACACATGTTTAATAGATTAAGATCTGGCTGGCTGACGGGTAAGGCAGGAAGCTGTCAATGGAAAGCTCTCTTGGAGCATAGATGTTTTTCATGGTCTTCTGCAGACACCGTGCTCAGGACGGTGTAACACATGTCTCAGTGTTCATAAAGCTCACACAAGATCACTGCTGAAAGGTTAACTGACTGGTAAATAATCATGAGGACAACAGCCTTGTGTAGAGACTGGGCCATTTGTCCCATGGGTAATCTTGATTTATTTTTCTCCATAGAGAGCCACTTGTTTGAACTGTGGTCTGTGACATAACATTCTTATTCACAAGATATCAGAGTAGTTCAGCGATGAGCTGTGGCCTCAAAATCTATGAATTTATGTAGTGGTGGCATCTCTGTGTTAAAACCCACAACAGAATAAGGTTAAGGCATTGGTGGGAAGATTTGGTGAACTTCTAATCAGTAGTTTAGGGAGATCTGGCAGATCACCTGTGGAGATGCCTGGAAGAGGTTTTCAAGTGCATCATATAGTTTACTTCTGAGCTGAAGGAGACATATCTGTTGCCCTTGCTGGGACATTGCAGCTTTTCATGAATATAGGGACAAAATTTAAATTCTGGTGAGAGACATCAATTGCCAATTATAGTTCTTTGGGTAATACCTCATGCTGGTGGTATTTATTTTCAGCATTCAAGAATCCTGCGGAGTAAATCACACACAATGGAGAATATCAGACTTTGCTGCTACTGCTGGTCTTAATCTCAACTTATAATTTCCTGGGGCTGTGTGTGTGCAATGCTGGTGGGGCTTGTGAGTAACATCCAATAATTTAGTCTTAATTTTGTAGAACAATGTGTTGATGGTACTCCTTCTGTATCAACAGCATCCAATGGAAGTCCTTTTTGCAAGTAAGGCTTCTAGTTTTCTGCAATATTACATTGGCAAGTAATTCATTTATTTAAAGATAGATGGATCTAGATGATTATTTTAAATTAGGGTCCTACTGAATCAAAATAAAAGGGCACAAAACATATTAAGTGTAATTTCGTAGAAGGAGGAAGGATGTCCCCCTTAGAGTTTTGGGATAGCCAAAACTGACCTTGCAAACAGGTGCACTGAGAAAATCAACCCTTAGATATTTCTGAATCTCAGTGATAGTTTCAAAATAACCTTTGGAAAAAAAGAAAGAAAATGAAAGAACAGTTTTTGAGAAGATATTGAGAAATTAGTGTTCCACTGCTAGTGAGATGGAGTTTTTCTTTGATTATGGAGAGCAAGGAAGATTTTTTTTTGTTGTTGTTGTTCTACTTATTCCATCTGAAATAATTTCCATGCCTAAAAGGGAGGCCAGTATTTTGTCTCTGCTGATACACTTTCTCTGCTGCATTTTATGTGAAGGCAAAGGGCTTAGAAATCTGAGACACATATTCTTTTGCTCTGATATATTAACCTATACCATTATTTCAGGTTTATATTTATTTTCTTACTCTATTTTTCTCTTCCACTGACAGTTACAACACTATCATGCTCTTCTCTTGTAACAAAACTGGTGAAGGCTGTGAAGATGTTCAGCACGTGCCAGTGTTTCTTACTGTTTAGAAAAATATAAGATTAAAAAAAACATTTAGATGGACAAGCTATTTTGAGAAGTCATAAAAGAGAGACTATTGAGCATAACTCTGTTCAAAAGTAAAAATTTCTATTGATTCTCAGGAGCCAGCCTTTAGTTCCTTATTTTCTAACATATTGGAGCAAGCTGAAAGAGATACAGTTTCAGAAAGGCTGTGTATAAAACTAGGCATCACACAAATAATTTGGAATTTTCCTTTTAGCAGGAATAAAAGCTTATAGCTGTAATGCTCTGTGTCTATGTACAGGCAACCTGATGGGATTTTTTCCAGCATTTCTTTGGATGTTTGTTTTCCAACAATATTTTTGTTGTTGCTTTCCTGGTATTTGTCTTATAACGACAATATAAAGGATGTATTGGATTATTTCCAGAGCCTTGTTCCATGTATGGACTGTATGTTTCATCAGAAGTCCATGGTATCTAAAAAGTAGCTGTACCTATTAACAGCTGGTGTACTTTTTGTAGAGAAAGTATAGAATTTATTGAAGAAATTACTTTTTTTGCTCATTTTTGGACCAATTATTCATGAAACAAATACAATTGAGATAAGTCCCAGAAACAGAAGAGTAATCACCTTTCATTTCTATCAGTCATACATGGTTTGCAAATGGCATTGAAAAGAATTGTGTTGCAGTAACATAGTCTACAGTAAACACTCACAATAATTTCTGTCATTTATCTCCTATTGTGGTTTTTCAATCTGTACATTCTTACTTATATTTTTTGTTCAAAATCATCACACAAAAGATGACAGAACTCCAATTTCCTTTCAGTCCATCCATTTTTCATCATGCGTATTCTCCTCGGAAATATTTTAATATATTCCTCTCACAGCATTAAAAGATCAACAATCACTTGTTGCTCAGGTGCTGGTTCTCTGGATCTGTTTGTGTGGGCTTGGTGATATTTCCCCCAGATAATCAGTGTATATACCAAAAATTTTGTAATTAAAATTTTGTACGCATATACCAAATCTGGGCTTCCTTCTTCATGTCAGCAATGGCTGCTGTTCAGCTATTTGGTACTCCTTCTACGAACATACCAAAAAAGCCCACAGTACCAAATAGACAGAAGGTAAGCAGACAGGGAAATAAGATTCAGGAAACTATCTGTAGTTTTCATTGAAGTCAGCTGTGCTGAGGGACATGAATGTTTTTTTGGATTCCAGGTTCAGTCTAACTAAAGGATTCCTGTTCACTGAAGCTCTGGGCTGGGAGATCCAGCACCAAGTTCCTGACTTCAGAAGGGGCATTGATATATAGGCTTGGGCATTAGGACATACCATATCTGGCACCTGTTATCAAACAGGGGAAGAGTCTATGGGATGTTGCTGTTTGTCTCTGGAGTCAATCCAACATCCTGGCAGCATTAAAAGGAGCAGGCCCCTTTTCCAGCCTAGGAGCCCTGCTGTTCTCCTTATGTCACTTGAATTCTGGCAATGGGAGTGAAAAAAAAACCAATCCAGGAATAGAAGCTAATGGTTTGGACTTTTTTTTTTTTTAGGTGAATGAGTCAAACTCATTTGTATGTAGCCATAGTGATTGTGACAGTGACCTGGATGAAGTAAACACTTATTTCATGTGTGAGAGACCAAAACTTCATTATTTTCACTCTACAGTGTCTAGAAGTAGCTTTTATTTCATAAAATACAGATTTGGCAGAGCAATTTATGTCACGGTGCCTTTGGAGCGTGTTCTTGCATCTCACATTTGAACATAGTGGGAATCAGAAAGTCCTTCCTCCATCCCAGGGTCTGGCTGCAGACCAGCCTTTGTGGGATCTGTGGGCAAATCACATCCTTCCCTCTTGCCTTCTGTCAACACCTAGGTGCCTCCACTCCCAGGAAAGAAAACCAGCTTGCTAGCTGACAGAGACCCTTGGTGTTTCAGCCAGGTCCACAACAGGCATGAAGACCAAATGCATGGTTCACAGCATGTACTGACCTAGGAGTTGGGGGTGGAGGGAAGTGTAACAAGATTCAAATATAAAAAAAGCTTCTGACAAGACAAAGGGAAAATTGATTTAAATTTTTTTTAAACTTTTTTTATTTGTGGTGGGTAATTCATGGAGTAACAGGTTTAAAATTCAGAAAGAAATATACAGGGCTCATGTTAAAAGCTATTTCATTGTGGTAGAGACAGAGGAATAAATTGGTTTTATGTAAAGACTTCCAGTAATGAAGGTGCCAAAGCCAAGACAATATTTCTCAGGAATAACATAAGTGTAGAAGATTTTCTTTAGGGAATGAGACTGGACAAGGTGACCTCCTGCATACCTTCCAGACCTTTGCCTTTATTCGAAATGACCTGGAGACCACAGGCAGAAGGTTTTAAGGGAAGCCCATTACCCAAGTTGTCTGGGGATCACATGCCCCCTTATTTCCTAAATCAGTGCTGGGCTCATCTCTACAAGATTCTGTGTTGTCTGGGCACTGACTGCCTGAGGCCAACCTATTTTCTACAGGAATACCTGGCATCAGTCATTGTGACTGCGTCCTCAGACCTCTTCTTTTGCCCATGTGAAAGATAAAAGCAGTTATTTGTGGTTCTAATGCTAGACTCTAATGTCCAGAGAGGATTCAGATTTACAGATTATTACTTATAGATGGGTGCAAATATCTCATCCTTAAGGCACTCCCAAAGCTTCATTAGCAAGTTTGGACTGGAGTGATTCAGCAGAAATATAAATTAAAATGTTTTGTAGATGTGCCACAGGATGGGACAAAGCATATGTTTATATCCTATGAAATAAAATGTGAAAGAAAATAAAGATTACAACAAGCCTGTAAGAAACACAAAGAATTTGTTGCTGCAATATTGTTTGTCTTGTGAAGGAAACCATGGTGTGTATTTCTTAGTAATGTCAGCTGATGGAGCTGAGACCATAAAATGTTCCTTGCCACTAGCACAACATTTCTATTGCCAGTTATTGATCGTATTACTAGTTATTGTGAAAAACATATATTATAAATTGCATTTCTTTTTTTTTTTTCTTTTCGCTTATGTGAAAAGTTGCTGTGCAGTGAGCAGAGGAAGCTACTGCCACAGAAATTCTCTGGAGAAACAGGGGGGAACATTTCCTCTCCACGGCCATGTCAAATAACAGGCAGGCAGGCAGGCAGGCAGGCAGGCAAGCAGGCTTGTCAAGTACCTTGCTTTTTCTAGAATCCTTGTTTGTATATGGTGGCTGCCCAGTGATGGCCTGCAAGTCTCAGGCTGGCTGAAATAGTGTGCTGTTCGATAAGAGTATCTCAGTACTGCAGATGATGAGCTTCTATAGAGACACACAGAATTGCAAATGCTTCTGAATGCTGTTCAAAACTACTGGTTACACACAAGTGGTAGGAAGGCAGGCAAAATATTTTGGCATTTATGCTATGATTAAATGCACACACAGGAAAATCAAATCACAAATGGCAAAATACCAGGAGGTAGATCAGCTAAGTCTGGATAAACTCTTTGCTGTTATGGCTGCCACAGATCAAAATGTTTCAGACAAAACAAGTCTCTGTTGTGTTTCTGATGTAACTTAAATTTAAATTGTAGCCTTTAGTTCCATAGCATTTGATTTCTACATTTTTCCTCCTGATCAGGATAAGTGATTATTGTTTGTTTTTTTTTTTCAGAGGTATAAGAATAACAGTAAAATTCCACCTCTCCACCTCATCTTTTTTGAGGCACATCTAACCCCCCAGCTTCCCCATTGTAAGGCCTATCCCTTCCATCCAGCTCCCTGTCTATTGCTTCCTAAGCACAATAATGTAGGAATATTAATAATTCATGTTCTTGTCTTGCTTTCATTTTCCTCCTTCCAGGCTCAGCCACAGCTAAGGTTCAGGCCCTGAAGGAGACGCTGGCTATCACTGCACACCATTGCCTGGATGTGCTCCTTGCCTTCTCCTCAGACGCGACCCCCTGGAAGGGCTAGTGGAGCGCCCTGCACTGCCCAGCCAGGTGCTGCTGCAAGGAGCTGCTCTGCCTTTGCTCCCTGCCCTGCCCACAGCTGGGTGACAGGCGTTCCCCTCCGGGCACAGGGCCCGACCGGCGCCGGGGCAGGCCGGGGCGCCATGCCTGTGCTGCCTTCCTCCTCCCAGTGCTGCTCAGTGCTGCTCCTCCTCCTCCATGGTCAAACACGTATCTGCAAAGCTCACTGCCACTTCCCAGGCCTTCCGACTACCCGAGATTTTTACATGCAGTTTATTAATTTTCTTCCCGCACGTGAGCTCAGTGGTTTTTTGTGTGACTCTCACCACCTATGCACCCACTTGCCCTGTCTGTGATGGTTACCCTCTCCTGGGCCCTCCCATAGCTACCGCTTTCCCTTTGTGTCCCATCATCAGTACAGTTACACATCTCCTTGCCAAAGGCTTTCTCTGCCTTTTGGACCCCTTAAAACCATCTCTCTCATCACAGAGATGTCCAGCTGGAGCTGACTTCTCACTAGAAACCTGTCAATTCTTCCTTTTCCATTGAGTTTTCTCCTAGGGGCTCGTTGCTGCAGCCCTTGTCCTCCAGCAGTCTTCCACCGTTGTAAAAAAAGGAAAATGTGACATTAACGCTTATGTTTTATTTAGATCAGAACTTCTTAAACCCCAGTTTACAGTACTGACTACCTGCTTCCAGGACAGAATATCAAAATATACTTTCAGTCTGAATGGCTTTTATTGTTTTTGCTTTTCCTCAAAAAGTATCAAGAGTAGATAATGCTGTTTACCATATAACAATTTAAGATGATTTTAGAAATAATCCAAAATGTTTTTCCAAGCTGTTCATTTCATGTGCTTAGTTACTCTGAGAGTGAAATTATTTTCATCCACTTTCTATTTGCTTAATGATTTGTATGAAATGCAGGCGTATTATTTATAACCATTCCACATTTCACAGAGAGAGATAAAAATATTTTGAATGAAAATTCTTCTGAATAAGTTATTTGAAAGACTGATTACCACTACTGGCTCTTCTTGCACAAACATGAATACGTCACTTTATTTGTCAATATCTCATGAGTTTAAAATTAGCCTTTCACTGACTGGTTTTGTAGCTGAGGAGTAAAAATTTCTTCATAAAAAGTGAAAATAATTTGATTTTTTTTTAGTAGCAAAAAGCCTTTGAATAATAAAAGCAAGGCATAGGTGTAGAAAGTAAAATTATTGAGAAGCAGAGGTTCCAGGTCAATGATAGGTCAGGGAAGAGGAAGCATAGGCAAAATCAAATACACCTGAATTAATTATGCTTTACAGCACTATATTGTGTTTCTTATAAAATATTTTAAGTGACTCAGAGAGGAGGATGCTACAGGATACACAGACTGGAGGTCTGTGCCAGCATTTAGCAATCTCGGATCCTGAAGGCCTTGTATGTGATGGCTTTCCCCTGTGCCAGGAATATTGCTCTAAAAATAAATGTTAGCCAAAATCATTTTTTAGCTAAAATTTTAATTAATATCTCTAATTTCTTCCAAGGAGTCTACAGACAGATAAGGCATTAGAAAAAATAGTCGGGTTTTTTCTTTTTTTTTTTTTCATTGCCCCTTCCCTCCAAGATGCACAGATAAGAGAGGTCAAAATACGATGCTTCATGTCTGGGGCACAAGCAGAACTGGATAAAGTTTCAGGTACCACATTTATTCTGTGTGCAGCCAACCCCACCTTTTACCCCAGAGCTCTTCCCACTGCTTGGTTCTCCCTTTGCAGCCTCTTGCTAACCAGCACCACTGCATTGCCCTTGACCTGGTGCTGTTCAGGGATGAGATAGCAGCTCTGCAGTCATCCAAGATTACTGATAATCCCTTCCAGCCACTCATTTAACTCTGATAATATCTCAAATGTCCACTTTATGTGTTACTTTAAAGATACCTGTTCCTACACAATAGATTTAAAGTCTCAGTGGTTAATCTCCCTACAGTTACCCCCATGGTGTGACCACTGCTCTGCTACACCATCACCCTGCAGTTCAGCTGATCTGGATGGCACCTTTCTCCCTGTTTACTTCTAACTGTGTAAAGCTGAGGGTCCTTCTGCAGACAAGGGTAAGCAAAACTGCATATCCTATGGTGAGGTTCACTCTGGATATTTAATTTTGCTTATCCTCTCTTAAAACCAGTAGCAGAAATTGTAAGGAGAACAAATAGGGAAAATATTACTATCCTGTACATTGTTCACATGGCCTTTCTCAGGTAGATACTGTTAGGAAGGTGATGCAGGAATAAATGATTCTTTGGTCCAGGTGCAGTTTTTTTGCCTTAGAAAAGATATCATGACTTTCTGTTTTCTTCTTTACCCTGAGAAAGGGGTATTTGAACTATGTTGACAGAACACAGAATGCTGCATTTTCTCCCTTCTCCAGAGTTCTTCCCACTACCTGTGTGACAGTAAGCTCAATTGTTTGAGAACTCAAACTGCATTTTGATGGTACTTTTTTCAGCCTTCATCTTGGAGCAACACTCCAAGTGCAGACTAACTTACAGCTGCAGCTCTGCTTTGTCTAATGCTCGACAGTCTCAAAATCAGGCACTCCGTGAGCACAGAGACGATTCATTCTTGTGGCATTTCCTGGTTAACCAGTGCTGTGCCTTGAATCCCCACAGCTAGGTCTGCACAGCTTTTCACGTCCAGTAGCTTTTTACTTCTGTGCTCCTGGGATTTCAGATTATTCTCCTCTGCTGTGGAAATGTGTGCAAAGTCAGGTAATGGTCAATGGATTTTATAATTTTTGTAGTACAATATTACACAGCCTTTAGAAATGAAAACTGTGAAAAAAGATGAGGAAGCTTTAACCTTTTAACAGTTATTGGGCTTAATCACTTATATTTAGTATTACAGCTATTCTTGGGATGATTACACAACGATAGAAAGGTGCAACGGCGATCAGAATCTGGTCCCTCAGGTTTTCCTCTCCTGATGTCCTGCCATAGCAATGTAATTTCCTACCTTTTATGGTCAAACACAAGGCTGATTTAGGCTGATTTCCTTTTTTTCCAGATTGTGTAAACAAAAAAGATGAAATTCACAGAATCCTGCTTGTATCAGTTATGATATCAAAGAAAAAAATAATCAACCTGATTCTAAATGCTTACAGAACACCCTTTCTTTTAAATGCATAGCCGGGCTGAAAGTTAAGCCATATGTGAGGGGAAAATGGCAAGTTTTTTACCCAGTGATGTATTTGCTTAAGCCCTCTTTCCATTAGGGCACCTGGATCTATAACTTCATGTTATAAAATAAGTGTTATTCATTTATGAGTGAACATACTGTACTATTCCTTCTTGAGGGACTTACTGCTGCTAGTAGGGGACTCTTTTCTTTTACTGGAAGCAGTCAGGAAAATCTCAGCAGGCCTTTGTACAATTATCACGGCCCCAGGTTTCCATCTAGTGCACTTCCAGCTTTGCTGTTCCTAGCCAGTGGGAATTTAGCAAACTACTTGGAAGGAGATCTGGTCACTGAGGCATCAAAATCTACCTTCTTCTCACACACCAGAAGGTACGGCTGCAGCCTGAAAGCTGCACTGTGCCTTTTCACACAGAGATCTCATCAGGGACAGAGTCCCAGGGTTGGGACACAGTATCCAAAAATAAACACCTTTCAGTGCTTTCATTATGGGGGCTTGTAGTCCTTCCTCCTTTTGTCTTGGTTTTGGAAATTGGATGAGATATCTTGCCTGTTTGGCCATGTAGAGGAGAAAGTGATAATTTCAATGGATGTCCTAAGTTTATTAACTTTCCCTGTCTGCCACGAGCAAAGGCAGGAAGCGAGCTCTCAAAACATCTCTCACAAGCAGATCAAACCTATAGATGTCTGTGTCAGAAATTTTGAAAGCATGATTAAATAAAGTCACCTGAGCCGGACACATTTTAAAAAATAAGCACAGTATTACTTCAAATTGCTGTAAATAGTAATTTACTTTAGTTATTTCCTTTAATTACAGCGCTCCATCTTTACACAAGGTTGTATTTAGGAACAAAGGGACCAATGTCACTGTAAGGTGTATGCTGTAATAGAGACATTTATATTAGGCTTCAGGAGAAGCCTACAGTGTATCCAGCAATTCTGTGGCTCTTGTGACCACCGACCCTTCTCTAGTTTTGTTAATGTGTTTTCTCCTTTTATATATGTGCTCATTAGGCTCTTTCTGGTTCTGCTATGAAGTTCTCCCAACACTTCAGCTATTACCCTGCACTGTTATTACTTTTCTGACAGATAGTATCAGGATAAGCCAGAATTAAAATAGACTCTCCTCTATTATATAAAATGTACAGATTTTAAGGGAAACAATGCAAACCCAAACTTTTCATCTAACAAGAGTTATAAATGAGCAAATTGCTCCAAATGTTTTTAGAAAGAAACAGGAAACCAAGTTATCTAGCAAACCTATTTATACACAGTAGGTAACCCTGGGTTGCAGACAGGACTAATAAACTAAGAATGACAACCTATTTCTTTTAATGACAAGCTGACATATTTATTTTTATTATTTCACAAAAGCATTCACCAGACTCATCTTTCACACTAAAGCCCCATTCTCCTTTCCTTCAGACAGAGCATGTAGCCTTACTGCACTCAGGTTGAGTAAAAACATAAAAATTACACTTTTGTAATAAAAAGAGATATTTCACAACCTGTGGTTTACTGCACTGGAGTATAAAATTTAAGATTTTTCTTGTCTGAATAAAGTTTTACATACTCATTTTTGTAATGTTAAATTACAGCTACTGAAAGTGACTTCTATATGCTTAAGCTGAATTTCTACTTCTCTGTGAACTGGAACACCATTTCCTATGAAATGTAACTGGTTGTTCTACCTAAATAACATGCTTTAAAATTTCTAGGGCATTAAATCACACAGTTTAGAAATGATAGAGTACTTTACAATATATGAAAACTGCAATAATGAACTTCAAATATAAACTAAGTCACCATAAAATGGGCTTACTTTTCTGTGCTTAGTGTGACATTTTCCAACAATGGCATTTTCTACAACAAAAGTGACAATTCACTTTTGCTCAAAGAAGTAATCTCCTTAGTTTTGCTAAATTTAAATTTTTTTAAAATTTTTATTATTTTTTTGTGTGTGTGTGTGTAACAGGAACATGGATCTATAAAATAATTTACATTTTATTGAACTAGAATTTAGAGTAGCTAACAGACCAAGATGCACTTTCCAACTATGAACATGTAGACACTGTGTATGCAAACCTCGCATTGGAAATTAATGAATAACCATTTTGAATGTCATTTAATGTAAGATTTATTAATTAAGTTTTTCAAATGAAATTGTGTAAAGCCATGGAAGTGTCTAGGCCACCAAGATTTTTCTTCTTACTGTCCTTTTTTATTTATATTTTGCATCGGTATTGAACACATGTTCTGAAAATGTAGGAACCTAGAAATGTAATGGTAAAAGAAAATACAATCATAATATAATGGGATATGAGTGGTGGATTTGTATATTAATGCGTATACATTTTCTTTCTGCTCTTTACAATAGCTGTTTGGTCATGGGAAATATGTTACTAAGAAAGTTCTAGTCTTACTCATACAACTACTTTGTAATAACTGGAGGACAAAATAAGTACTTCTAAACTTATAAGGTTGTCATTAGTTTAATAAAAAAAATCTATACTGTTAAAAAAACCCAAGCCCAACCTAAATCAACCTAATTATAGTAGAAAGAAATAGAAAAAAAGTATTTTTAAATGCTCCAAACCTCATATTTTAGTTTCACTGTACAACATAACTCATTCGGAAAATAGATATTTTGGTTTCATGTAAATGCTGCTTATGTTGAAGACACAGCTAAGTGACTAAATATTTTAGAATTCTGGGGATTTTATAATTTTAGCATTGTGTATAAACCCTTCTGAGAATGGATAACAATTCTGTTAACACAAAAGGAAAGGCAACTTACCCATTTAAAAATTATGTCACCAGCATCCCCTTTATTAAATGCTTAAAAACATCTTCTGCCATGTCCATATTGCTTGGCTGAAATTCTGCTGGATTTGAATGGGACCTAATATAAAGATACTGTCACATTCTCTTGTGGAAATTCAAACTTTGTAGAAAATACTGGTTTTTTTCCCCCACATGCTTTCACTAAAAAAACCCATCACACTATTTTAGGTGTCCTCCATCCTGCCAGTTCCCTGCACATTGTTTTATGATACCTACATTTTATGGAAAAAAAAATCAACCCAAAATGCCAACACAATTTTTACATTACCAGGGATATACTCGAAAAGTGCCATTATAGAGTTAGCAACCTATTCCTGTTCATTCATGAATGAATAATGTTAGAATTAACATGAGCTATAGTGCATTATTTATTATTTCTCTGGATTTGATGCTTAGCAGAGGTGTTAAAACTCTGATGCCTTTTAAATGTAATTCATTTCTTTTCATTATGTATTTTGCTGGCTAAAAGAGCCCCTTCACTTTTATTTTGCTATTGCTGTTTTAGGGTAATATTCAAAATTAGAGAAATATTAAAATTATTTCAAGTTATTAATTAAATAAATAGAGGAATTAGTTAGAAGCATGCAATTGTTTAGTGTCAGTCAATTGATCCTGAAGTAAACTTGAAATCTAGGCATTTGGCTAATATCTGCATGTCTATCATGAAAATGAAAAGAAAATTATACTCTTATGCTCTTTTACTGTGATTTTTATTTCTGAAACTTCAAGAACGAGCAAGAAAGTATCCAGGCTGGAAGTCTGACACCATCAAAGTAATGGGAAATTAATTCACAATAGCATAACTGTGTGGTGATTGTTTGTTCTTGTTTAAACAAGATCCTTATTTATGTTGTTAAAGGCTCAAGATTAATATTTTATGATTCATAATACATGGTGTTGAAGGTTGGCGAACTAGGCAGTGAAACAGTAATTTCCTGAGAGGCATTTTCAGCACAAACAAAACTGTACAAATTCTGTGCAAAAGAGGCTGCTTCCACGGATCTGAACAGGAAATGGATCCATACAGAAATTAGGAGCACCAGTTACAAGCTGGGAAAACACCCTGTCTGACTGCAAAAATCTAGCTATCGTGTACCAAGAGCAAATTGAAAAGAAAAAGTCTCTCACAAGGCACTGTGAGAATGCTTTCTCACCTGTGGGTATATCTGATTACCAGACTTACAGTTATGAGGGTTTTGGCAAGACTTGAAAATTCCTGCCATGACTTCTGTCTACTCAAAACAAGGTGTTGGCTAGTGTTCTTGGCAACCTTAGCATTTGCTGCAAGACTTCTAAAAAAAAAAAAATGTTTCAGTCCTTTTTCACTTAAGAGAACAATTGCTTCCCCAAGGCTTCTGTCTGCAATTTGAGTTGATGCATCTCCTCTGTAGAGATGCCACGTGACACATCCCACAACAACCTTAATTTGAATTTGCAAACCATATTTTCTATGTTTTCAAAATACCTCTGAAGTTCCCTGTGCATCTCTGTAACTATCCTAATTATAACTTTCCAGAGTCTAAAGCATAGCCTGGAATATGGGTCATAATGCCTAAAAGAGAACGGAAAGAAATCAGACCTGCAGTGGGCAAGAAGATCTGGGCAGAGCTGGAAGGAACTTCCCACTTTGAATATTTATGAGATGCTTTATGATTGGACAGAACAATATTAAGTACCACCACAGCCACCCTAGTTTTAATCAGACACCGAGTTATCAGGTTCTTCAGCTCACATCAGGTTTTGCATTACTATTATCGGCAAACGCTCTAGACATAAACAGAAGTTGTGAAATCCAGCCCTTTGTGCCCAGGCAAAGGCTGCTCTGGTCAAGCTGACTGCTTGATCAGCCTACCTGGACTTGGTAGCTGGCTCCTCCTGCAAGCACACTGCAGTTTCCCAACGCACTGCAGTGGATCTTGCACTGCCCCGAGCGGTGGTTTGTGAATCTCAACTGGAATTTCTCAGCTTGAAATCTGTGTTTCAGGCTCTGAGTACCCTCTTCCTTCTGCCATCATGCCAATATGAGAAGGCAGTGCATAAATTAACAGGTTTTAAATGCGCTGATGGATCCAAAGCAAGACTAACCTGAGCCTCTCTTCTGTAGAAGGAGGCAAGTGGAGAAAAAGCATATTTTGTAGTCATTAAATGCCTGCTAACTTCAGACATGTGAGCTGAGAAGGAAGGATTAGGAACGCAAAGAATGCCAACAGCCACAACTTAGTCTGGACAGTTTCATGCTCTTTTTTATAACGGACAAAGGCTTAAACCCGCAGTAGCTTTATTTAACTCTTGTTTATTCTAGTAGTAATTATGAATGTGAGTAGGGACCAGACAATGTAATGCATGTCCTCAGGAAACTTGGTCTGTGTGGTTTGAGTAGGATTGTGTTGCAACTTGTTCCCCTAAGGCTTCAAATGCCTCTCACCCAAAATTGTAAGGTGAAGTATGAAACTGTAATGAATAAATAAATAAATAAATTAAAACTACCTAATTAATTAAAATACTGGAAAATTAGTATTAAAATTGCATTCATTGAAATAATAAGATTATTTACAGGTTCTTTCTGCTCCTCATTAAAACCATAAACTGCTTTAATAGGAAGGAAATTTTGGAAAATATACTTTCTATACAGCATTCTAATTGAGCTGTTGTACTGAAATGATTGTACACAACTTTTTTCTTTTAATCCATGTAATTATATTTACATCTCTGTATAATTTATTTTTCTGAAATTCTGGAAATGAAAAATGTTTAGAGAGGACCAAAAACTCCACCCAGACATTCCCAGCAATACAAAACATGCCCTGATTAAAAAAAAAAAAAATCTTTTAGTCAACATCCATTAACAAAACAAACAAATAACCAACCAACCAAACCAGAGGCTAAGCAGCAGAGCAGTGAAGTCAGCATCCTAAAGCATATTTCTGTGTCCTACATCTTGTCATGATTGATGTGTTGCATTCATGTGGCATTTGAAAAACATTGTTTTGCTGGTACTTAGCATGATGACAAATTAACAAATGGAATAAATGAATTACAAAGCAGTTACATTGTCATTTATGCCTTTTCTCTGTCCAGTCTGGACTACTACAAAGTGATCTGAGGCTAGTTACAAAAAGATACACAAGCTTTACAAGGTGCAGCATGAGACAGAGTGATTAATGCAGAAAGATTAATGAACATAATTTTGAATCAGTAGGTTTTGTCTTATGCTAGTTGCTCATTTTGTTATTGATAGGCACAGATATCATGACTGTTATTTCATAAATACTCAAAGGCCTGGTACTGGGCTGCCACAGATAGCATTCTTGGAGCATCTTTGAAACAGCCTCTGATAAACAGGGGCAAAGAAGATGATCATCCTGGACCAAACCTCTAAAAAACAAGGTAAATTAACTTGGGTGATTGTCCACTCTATCACAGCAGTGGTGCTTCTGGGTACTCCATACCCCACTGATATGGCATTGTAAATCTCAATGGGCTGTTGCTGAAGTGGCCTCAGGTTTAAAATGACTTGAAATGGGTTGTTTCCCAAGATTTCTATGGTGGGGAAATGATAGGAGTATTTCTTCATGTGTGCCAACGCTGGAGAGAGATGATTGCTAAGTAGTGATGCTGCATTTGTAGACAGTGACAAAAAGTGCTTGAGACCTCATGGGATCATGAGGTTTCTCCTGGGCTACAGAGGTTTCTGCAGCACGACCATGTCCCTCACTTCATGCAGGTGTCATCTGGGCACAGTGTTAAGCTGCTATAGCTGCAACTACACCATATTCCTGCTGTCTCTTTCTTACTCTGTAATAAATTTCTTAAACCTTGGTTCATCCACTCCTCATCACAGACAGCAGAGATCATGAGCCCAAGTGTATTCCATGAATGCTTCCCTTTGTTCTGTTCTGGAGAAATAAACAGAATGAAAACTTATAGCAAGAGTGTTTTGGGTTAATTATTTTTTAATGTTAAGTCTGATTATTTAGTTTTTGACGTGTAGTAAAAGTGTACTGCAAGGTATAGAAAATATTTGGTCTTACACATGCAGCCTAGCAAGTTAACACGTGTCAGCTGAGCTGTGCTAACTGTCCAATTTTGTGTTCTTTGCCTGTGGCAGCTCTGTAATGGTTCAATTTAGCTGGCCCTCAGAGAAAGCACCTGCAGAGATTTGGTGTACCACAGACTGTCTCACGCCTTACAGGCATGCAAAGCTGTGAGTTTCTCAATTTGCCCACCACTGTTCTGCATGCTTGTACTACCTTGGGTTACAGCACATGTAATGTGGGGGATATACTGAAAGCCAGAGGCGCTCTCCAGATGTGAAGGACTGAACACCTGTGGGGTGAGCTCCTTCTGGTACTGCTCACACTATGGGAAAACATAATTGCCTCCCCTTGCCCTTATGAGTGCTGGAGGACAGATTCTCAGTCATGGATAAGTTTCACATTTGTGGCTGCTGAGGTGATGGGGTGCAGAACAAAGAGCTGGGGTGTTGTGGGGTTGTCCTCTTTTCAGCTAGGGTGGAATTAATTTCTTCTCAGTAGCTGTTACAGCACTGTGTTTTGGATTTGGAATGAGAACAGTGTTGATAA
Organism: Picathartes gymnocephalus; assembly: GCA_013390045.1. Lineage (NCBI taxonomy): Eukaryota > Metazoa > Chordata > Aves > Passeriformes > Picathartidae > Picathartes > Picathartes gymnocephalus. The sequence continues at coordinate 20,630 of WEKY01064319.1, forward strand.
CAGACTGTTGTTTTGGTTTTTTTGCTAAGTCATGTTTATCCTAAGTCATGGACATTTTTTTTCCTTGTCTCATGCTCTGCCAGTGAGGAGGTACATTAAAAAAAACAAACCCACATAAACCAGGGAGAGAGCATAGCTGGGACAGTGACCTGAACTGACCAAAGGGATATTCCACACCATAAAATGTCATGTCCACTATATAAACTGGGGGGGCTACCTGGAAGGGTGGCTGAAGTCTCAGGAAGGGGGGTCTGGTGTTGGTCAGCGAGGTGAGCAATTGCATTGTGTATCACTTTTAAAATTATCATCATCATCATCAATTATTATTGTATTTTACTTTATTTTCAATTATTAGACTGGTCTTAAGACACAAGCTTTACTTCGATTCTCCTCCCCATTCCACAGGGGTAGGGGCAAAAGGGGGAGGTTGAGCGAGAGTCTGCGTGGTGCTTAATCTCCAGCTGGGCTTAAAAACACAACAAGGGTGACTGGTGAGAGTTACAAGGGAATGAAATCTGGCACTGCACATTTGCAACCCGTTCTAGAAATGCTAAGAAGCACTGTATCTGTTTTGCCACAGAAATGCACCACACCCCTTCTGGGGTGCAAAAGGGGGAAAATAGAAGAGAGAATGCAGAAACAGACAAGGGAGTGACAGCAATTAAAGAGTTGCAACAGACACTGGTGCCTTAGGGTGCATGGGTGGCACGAACAGATCTGAGGAAAGAGACTTAAAGGAAGTGTGGTAAACTGTTTCTAAGAGCTGTGATTTTAAGCTTAAACTAGCAGATAAAAATTTATTATGTTGAATGAAACTCAATGACCAATCTACTCCAAGGCACTTGTATGCATTAAAATTCAACAAGAAAAAGAAACAGAATGTAGAGTGATAAAATAATTCTAACAATAAGACTCTGGTACTTCTCAATCACACTGCATTAAAATCTGTGCCTGAAAGCAAGCTCTGGTAGTCACAAAATAGAAAATAGTAGAGGAAATTGGTGTGACCTTCTCTTCTTGTTATAAGAAAATATTTGTTAGAAAATGCAAAATAGACATTGACCAATAGAGCCAGCTACAGAAGTAATTAAAGAAAATTTGGTTCAAACATAAAACTAGTATTTAAGGATTTTGGAGATTTCTTAATTGGATCATCACAGAAAGGTTTGTGTGCTTCAGAATCGGCTCTTATTATGAGAAAAGTCTCCTTCAGAAAATGGAATTAATCAATCCTGTAAAATAAAGTGAGAATACTTTTAAACTAACTGATGGATGATTTACGTGAGACTTGCATAAATTAATGTATTCTTCCAAAAATTCACTTTTATGGTGACATACATAGGAATTACGTTTTCAAATTGACCATTACTTGGAGGTGGAAGTGGCAAGTGAATTTACAGATTAAATTCCATTTTTGAAATGTGAAACTTCATAAAATATCTGGTCTGAAGAGTTAAGTAGCATCCAGAAGAATATTACCCCTCTCCATCAACAGAACATTTAGGAGATTTCTTCTTGAAAAGTTGTTTTGTACATGTCAGATTTCATCTGGCAAGTCATATATTGTGCAGGAGTTAAAGATGGTGTGTGAGGAAAAAAAGAGCACTTGGGGCAGAACTCGGTATCTGTAGGCATGAGCAGGTAGCTGCTCCTATCTCCACACTTCTGGTGGGTCATAGGCTGGCTTGGCTAACACTCCCTATGCAATGCACACCTCTGGATACAGGCTGAGATGATCCAGCTATCCTGTACTGAAACAATGCATGTGGGGTTATGATCTTCCTTAGACAGCACTGACCAGGGATGTGGCCATATGGCCCAGACCTGGGAGCGGTATATCCATGCAAACAGAATTGCATCCAGCATTTAGCCCAGGTGCAGAGCCACACCAAGGCTGTGTTGCTGACAGTGCCCAACTGGACCTCCTCTTGCACAGTGCCTGTTGAGTTTAGCTGCATTCCCAGTGGCCCTTTGGGGTCAGCACAGGTAGTTCACTTGATTAGCTCAGTCAAGCAAGCGTAAAGCAAGCCAAGAAACACTGTGCTAACTTGGAAGTGTAAGAGAAGGAATGAAGGCTGTGATGTCTTCAAGAGCTTAGCCCTGTAGGTCTCAGGACAGCTTTGTTTGCAGAAGGTGATGGACTTAGGAGAAGAAGGGCTTTAGGATGACTCCTGTGTTTTTGAAGCATTTGAAAAATTACCTTGACCATGCTGGAGTAATTAATTGGACCTGGCATTTCTGTGTGTACTTAACTATAGATTTTTGCATGGTGAAGCTCACCACTGTCCAAATGTACCTGTAAGGCCTCAGTAAAAACCTTTGAAATAACTATCAGTCTGAAGTGAATCATGCCCTTAACCAAATATTTCTGAGAAGCTCACTGTGCATATGGAGAAATATTTTCTTGCTAAATTGACATTTTAAAATTAAATATTTTTTTGCCTTCAGGCTTTAAAGGAAATAGGACAACTTCCTTTTCACATATTATTTTTTAATGATGCAAAAAATATGTTTTAGCTTCTTTTTATTTTAAAGTGATTGTGTATTTTTTTCAGACTTTTCTAAAGAACCAAGCCCTAGACCAAAAAATACCTTGGACCCATTGAAGAGAAAGCATCAGAAATTATTGGACTGAAAAATTTTTGCAAGATTTAATTTTGCAAAGCAGGGAATAAATTTTGCAACCACATGAACTGTTTTGCATTGTGTGTCAGCCTGTGGGTGTTTGTGTGTGTCAGAGCTCGTCAGGTAGTTATTGGGATTACATTTTCCATCCGTGCTTATGAATCACTCAGAAACTGATCCAGATTTCTCCTATTGCTTTGTTATTTGTAAGCATAAATTGAATAATCCAGGTGATTAACTTTCAGACTACAAAATGTCTGTAAATTTATTGTTGCAGTGTGTCACCACTGGCTGTTTGCATAAGGTACTTGAGTAAAAATTTTTACAGTGAAAGCTTTCAACTTCCTTTTTGGAGAATTAAAACTTTTAAGAAATTTGAGCAATGAATATCCAATTAAATTAGAATTTAACCACAATTAAAGGATCTGATTTTCAATTTCTGTTGTGAGTCTTCATCTAATAGGATGAAATTGTTGCATAAATTCTGTAATGTAAGCAAATATTTGCTCGTTTGAGTTGTGCTACTGAAGCAAAAGAATTACTTTTAGGAACCACTTACCAGCAGTTTAGCAGGGACACTTGTTTTTGTACAATTCGGTTAATAACTTGAATTATCTTGGGTGTGAATTCATAATACCGGAAAAAAATCCCCTATATGCATGTGTGGTTCTTGTTACTATCCTATTATAACCAATTGTTGCTAGTCCAACAATGCTGTGAAGCAAATAGCAGTATAAAAATATTTGGGGGATAGATACCAAAGAACCTTTGGAGGAGGTTAGTCCTTGCATGCCCAGCCTTTATGTATTGTTAACACCTGGGTGATGCCTGAGGCATGCCAGCCAATAATTATATACCTTCATATTTCTTTCCTGACAGTCTGTCATCATTAGTTCTAACTGGGAGTTAAAAAGATATTCTTCATGCTGCCCCTTTCTCCCTGTACCAAAATCTACAATATCTTCCATGAAATCACAGCTATTTCACCAGCAGGTTAATAATGGGGTTCATTAAAAGAGTTTTGCATACAAAAGAAATATAATGCTGTGCTGGATGTTATGAATTACTTAAGTGACAGCTGCAGAACAGATTGTTTGAGCAAACACATTGCAGAAAGTCATTTGCAATTAAAATATTTTAAATTAATTTCCTAATGACCGCATTTGGATCTTACTTTAAATCAGGACCATTGAGGTTTGCCCCTCAGAGAAAGGAGATGGCATAGGATTTGCATGTGATCCATGGATGGTCACTCCAGCAGTGGGCTTTCTGTGAGAAGCAAGGAACCATCAAACACCCACATGTCAGTAACTCACCAAAGCTGAGTTGGAACAAGAGCAGTTCAGTTCCTTACATGAATCTGTAGGGTTGAAGGACAGCAAGAATCAGTAGGTCATCTGGTCTGATCTCTTGTGTAATATGAGCATCTACCTCTGTAATGAGGTTAATAACTTGCTATTAATTAGTGCTTATGTTACACCTGACTTATGTAGCTCTTACAGAAAAGCTTTCAATCTTTATGTGAAAGAATAAACCTGGGGAAACTACATGTCCATTGGTCCTTGCTACAGGGATTAATCATTCTTGAAGTTAACAACATAGACCATATCCCCTTCTAAATTTCCTTCTCCTTAGCTTTCATCTGCTGGGTTTTCTGTTTTGTTTTGGTCTTGGTTTTTCTTCTCTCTCCTTTTTATTTTTGGTTTTGTTTTGTTTTATTATACCTTCCCTGATTTGTAAAAGTTCCTTTTATAGTCACTGGAAGTTTTTTTTGCCATGTAGATATTTTGTATGTTGCAAGCAGACCATTTCTCACTGTTGTTTTTTAAAAGCTGAGCAGAATCCTTATTCTGTCTAGGCAAGGCATTTTCTTTGTGTTCTCAAATAATTGATGTGCACCTTCAACATCTTTCTTGAAATAAGAAAGGAGGAAGTGTTCCAGTATTAGTCTCACCAAGGCCATAAGGTGTAGCTGAAATCACCTTGGCTTTGCCCCATTTATTACTCTTTGTGTATCTGCAGACCATAGATCCCTCTTTTGCTGAGTCACCATAATGAAAACTTATTTTCACACATCTGTTTACCTGGATGCAATTTCTTAGCATGTGGTTATGGTCAAGATTCTTTTTGTTGCTTACACGTATGATTTTCATAGAATTTTTTGGGCTGGAAGAACCTTTAAAGGTCATCTAGTCCAACCTGCCTGCAACAAGCAGAGACATTTTTAACTAGATCAGGTTGCTCAGAGCCTCTCTGAACCTGCCCTTGAATGCTTCCAGGTATGGGACATCCCTCTCAGCAACCAGTTCCAGTATTTTTCCACTGTCATTCTAAAAAATTTCTTCCTTATATATAGTCTAAATGAAACTCCTTTTAGTTTAAAACCATTAATGATTTTGTTTTGCAACAGGCCCTGCTCAGCATTTTGTCCTTAGCTCTCTTGTAGGCCCCTGTCAGGTGCTGGAAGGTGCTCTCAGGCCTCCCCAGAGCCTGCTCTTCTCCAGAGTGAACAGCCCCAACTCTCAGCCTGTCTTTGCAGGAGAGGGGCTCCAGCCCCTGTGTCATCTTCACGGCCTCCTCTGGACATGCTCTAGCAGATCCCTGGCTTTGCTGTGCTGAGGACCCCAGACCTGGAGGCAGTAAAGGTGGGGCAGAGGAGGGGGGAAGGCTTACCTCCCCTGACCTGCTGAACACGCTTCCTTTGATGCAGCCCAGGATGTGGTTGGCATTCTGGGCTGCAAGCACACACTGTTGGGTCATGTCCAATTTTTCATCCACCAGTATCCCCAAGTTCTCTGCAGGGCTGCTCTCAATTCCTTGATCCCCCAGCCTGTATGGGTAGCAGATGACTGACTAACTGTTTAGAATTTGGCAGGATATCTGACCTGCCCTCATATCAGTTCATTTGCTATTGAGCTGGATCAGTCACAGCTACATATTTGGTTAAAATGTTGACTAACATTTGGCTAATATGGACCCCACTAGAAATATCTTCTGCTGTAGGTGATATCAAAATTTTTGGAATTATTTTGTGATCCATTATCCTTAAATAATCAAGTAATTTTTTTGACAAGATGTACTTTCCAAAATGCTCTGATGACTGGTGGTAGTATTAATGTATCCTTTAATACTTTGGGGTGTAAATCCTACATCACTTTTTCATTCATCTCTCCTAGATTAATACCAGGATTGCTGATCTTTAGTTATGCAGGTCATCTACTTGCCCTTCTACTGAGAGCTTTCACAAAATTAATGTTCTCTAGGCATCTGAAGTCCTTCTGCTATTGCAAGTTGTACTAGAGATTAGTATAAGCCAGCAGATCCTGTCCGCTAATTCTTGTGGAATTCTTGGCTGAAAATTTTCTGGATCTGTTTTTAAGATATTTATGTCTTGTGGATATTGTTCAACATCCTTTGGAATTACTTAGAGTGCAAAATGCCACAATGCCCTGCAGTCTCCTGCATTATCCCTTTTATTGTCCCAGCAGCAGCATTTCTTGGTGACAAGGCTTTTGCTCTGGTAAGAGCTAGCAGTTGTAGTGCATACTGTTTATTTCTTTCCATCATGATTCATAAATACTCTGGGAACCGTCTGTTCCTTGGCTTGCAGGTATAATTGCCATTGGGTTCAGCAGAACCTGTGGCAAATGCAGGAAATGTGTTTCAGGGCAAAATAACATCCTCTGGCTGATAAACTGGCCAAATGAAGGAGATCTCTCATTCTCTACAAACCTTACCTTGTTCTGAGGGGACTATGCAGCTGTAGTCTGAACACAATAGCCAAATCCTAGACATGTAGTTTGTGAATGACTGTATGTTTTGGACGTCACATGATGGGTGTATTATACTGGAGCCACTATTATCAGTGTCTTTCAGAATGCTAGTCATGCACTGCTTGGTCTTTATACTAATCTAATGCAGTCAAATGCACTTCCTAAAATCAGAGCTCTACACGATTTCAGCTGAAAAAAACCAGATAGTCTCAGCAGTTATTTATTGCTGAATACAGTCTGCAGAATGTTTAGGAGTGAACAGAGTAGTACAAATCTATAGCAAAGTATTTTCTAGTAGAGTTTGTGATGGTTTTGTAATTTCTTTGTAAGACTAGAAGCATGCAGGTTTGTAAAATGTTGGGTTTTTTGGAAATACTTGTGCCTGATTATAATGTAAATTCTTGAAATATGCTGGTAGCAGTTAAATTGGTGTATGTTGAACAAATGAATCAACCAAAATTATAAGGACTTACATTAATTTAGTTATGATTTTGAATGCATTGTAAGTGAAAGGCATAAAAAGTGTATCTTAGGTGGAAAGACTTCAAGCATAGAAAAAGATTTGAGGAAACTGTGCAATTAAATTAAAACTACAGAATAAATATTATAGGAAAAGATACTTTTCAAAGAAAGGATATGCTTTTCAGCTGATTTAAACAGCATTGACTCATACAGATTATGAAAAATATCGCATCAAAGCATCCTATACCAGCAAAGAAACAGATACCTACTGGTAACCACAAATGTGCACAAATATAAACAGATATGTGTATTTCCACTGGTGTAGAGTAACAACCAGTAGGAGTCCTAAACATAACTTCAGCGCTCTGGCTAGAAAATATTTTGTCCAAGATATGCTGAAATTGGCAGGGCAACTTTATACCAATCATCCCCTGTTCTGACATGATTTATGAAAAAAACCACAGGAAATGTGATGTGTATGTATCCTCTTCATGGCAATAGTCAGAAAGGACAAAAGACAACTTGCAGGTTGAAAACCCTCAGAAATGCGGAGTCAAAGGACATTTTATCACCCATTACATATACTTTCTGCACTGAGCAGCCTGTATTAGAAACAACATATATTAGCAAATATTGTATTGTTATTCTTTTCTTGGTAGAATTCAGAGAGGTTTTATGCAATTTATGCAGAGGGGCAATAAATAAACTAAAGTAACCATTAATATAATACCTCTTGTATAAAAAATAAAATTTAAAAAAAGTAAAATAAGCAATAAACATGAATATAATAACAGCAAATATAAATAAGAAAATTACAAACAACCATATGCCCTTCATGCTGGTTGTCCAGCAGAGACACAAGGCAGAGTGCTGTCCAGGTGCACAGGGGTGTGATGGACAAACATCTGGGAGATTTCTGGAGCCGTGGTGGCCACCACAACAATTCACCTAGTTCCACAATACCCTAATAAGGAGCCACCAAAGCCAGGGATCAGGCTGGTTATCCTGGTGGTGATACGCTGAACCTTGTGTACATGGAGTCGAAGCACAGAACTGAAAATGCTAAAAATCCTCTTGGTGGATGTAAATTGTCCTGAAAATATTAGAATTGAGTTCTGGTGGTTCTTTTTGAAGAGAGCACAAATCCAATTGATAAAAGCAACTGCACCGATGCAGCATAATGTTTTCAGTAAGAGCTGTTACTACAAGACTTTGAGCATGTATTCTTCCACATTAAAAGTTTGCTTTTTTGTATATACATATGGAAGTATGAAGGACTAATGACTGCAGGTTGATTCTTCAGCTCTGTGTGACTCATGCCATTTCATCAACTTTCTGGAAGAAAATCTACTAAGAAAAGCATGTAAGATATATATGTAAAGTTTGCAGATGATATTGAGTCTTGTGGCTTGGTAAAATAGGGTAAAATACTCAGTTTGAACTCAACAACTTGGTCAACTTTGGAGCAACCTAGTGATGTGGTGCATTTTAATATAAGCAGAAACAAATTAGAACCCCAAATATGGCTATTTTTGCCCAAGGCTACCGTCCCCACGAACAGGGCTTTCTGACATAACTGTAAGTAGTCGTTCACAACATGGGCTGAAGAAGGAGGTGGGATCCTGTATCTTTCTCCAGTTTAACCTCGAGTTTGGTCAGTATTCCCAGATCTGAAGTAACACATTGTAATTAGGAGTTCTGATGCAATATAACATCAAATAAATTTTGCTGGTTTTATGTAGAAGGGTAGGCAAGTAAAAGTAAGTGCTGTGACAGTCTAAATGAGTAATAGCCATCCTTTTCTTCTGTAACATACATAAAATTATATATATAAAAAAAAATGTACCCTTTGATAAATAACATAACTTACCAGAAATGAGTATATCACTCACATCACCTTTTTCTACCACAAGCTCTGCTATAGCTGAAGCCACACAAATCATCACAGACATGTCAGACATGCTGCTGTCCAGCTTTTTGTTTGCTCAGAAGTGTGTAAGGTGCAAAATAATATCGAGGTTTAACTGCTGGCAAACCATTTGCAGAGAATAAACACAGAATTACACATGCCCAACCTTGAACTGTCCAGAGTGTGGGAAAGCTCACCCTCTCCTCAATGAGTCATTCAAGGGCACTAAATATCTCCTTGTCTCTGAAGACAGATTTTTATCAGAGAACAAAATTGCTTAACTAGAATAACATAATTCTTTGTATAGGAAGATCACAGATCTGTCAGGTAACCCATACTAAACAAATTTTGAACACAAATCTCTGAATTCCTTTCTTCCTCCCTTACAGGACAAGGTGTCCTCCTCACTCACTTTTCAGACCAGGAACAGTCAATGGCCCTTGGTTTGCTCAAAATCCTTGCTTAGGAAAGTATTTTTCTTTCCATAATGCCAGAGGGAGGTCTGCTTTCTTCTGAACACAGGCTCCCTCCTTGTGCCAAATCCTCTCTCCTTCTGCAGATTTCCATGTCAGTTCTCCCTCATGTCATAGAAGCATTTGGTGCTGCCTGTGTCCAGGAAGGGTGCAGCTCTCCCTCCAGAGGGTCCCCAGAGTACAGAAAGCAGGGAAAATTGTTTCCTTTCCTTTTGACAGCCCTCTTGCACTCTTTAACAAAATAACACACTAAATGTTACTCACAGAATAAACTGACTATAAACTTGCTAACTCCTTGAACCATTATTCTCAAACAGGCTGAGAACTTCTAATAACATGACACCTGGAATAAGTCAGCATTTAGCACTATTTTTTGCTACAGCAGAGACCTTTATCTTATATTACGTATATTATATATACAATATATTTAATAAATTTCAGTTCAGCTTGCTAGGACAAGCTGCATCCTGCCTGTTTCAGAAGAAAAGACATTCTAAAGAGAGTGCAGTTGCAAATTTTTCAGACATTAAACCAAAAATGAAGGTGAAAATTGAAAGTGCTGAGTGCAAATAAATCAAATGAAAGAAAAAGAGAAAACACGTGTTGTAAGAGAGCATAAAAAGAAACAAATATCGCAGCCTCAGTTCTTATTGTTCTTACTGTTTGAGAGAGTCATGGACATCCAATCTGGAGAAGGAAAGGTTCCGAGAAGAGTTTAGAGCACCTTCCTGTACCTAAACAGGGCCTACATGAGGGCTGGAGAGAGACTTTTCAAAAGGGCATGTAGAGACAGGACAAGGGGCAAATGACCTTAAGCTGCAGGAGGGCAGGTTTCGATTAGGCATTAGGAGGAATTTCTTTCCTGTGGTGGTGGCGAGGTTGCCCAGAGAAGCTGTTGCTGCCCCATCGCTGGAGGTGTTCAAGACCAGGCTGGGTGTAGCTCTGAGCAACCTGGGCTAATGGAAGGTGTTCCTGCCCACGGCAGGGAGGTTGGAAATAGACGATCTTTTAGGTCTCTTCCAACCCACATCATTCTGTGATTCTGTGAATTGTTTTCCACAGTGCATAAAGCATTTAATAAAAGCATATCCTGCTTACAATTTAAGATTTTTGCACCCTTTTCTATTTTGCAGTACTGTGATTTATAATCTCCGTCAAGGTTCTTTTGATAAATGAAATAGTTGCTACTTCTTATTTTCAGGACAGCAAAGATTTCACCATTCACATATTTATCAACATTTTTCTGAAACTGATAATATTGGCAGTTTTGCTCACATTTGAGGCTGATATTAGAGTGGATTTTTACCTTCTCAGTGGCCATACAAGATGACAACTTTAAATGCAGTAATTAAATATTAAACATATTTTTATTTTTAATTTTCACAAACCCCACAATAGGTTTTAAGAATAGTAGTGTTAAGGTATGAAAAATACTATTTATTCATTTTTATTCTGGCATGTTTCTGAGCTGTGAAGAAAAAATAGAAATCTTATCTGTGACATGAACTTAATAAGCTATTTCTCATCACGGCACTTAAACGAGTTGACAAAAGGAAAAAAGCAATCAAAATTATCTGACTATTCATAAAATATGGATTTAATACATTAGCTATTAAATATTCTTTTAGCATTGATAGAATGGTTTGAATAATGAATACTTCAAGTTGTAAATAATATATTTTATTTCTAAAATGTCTGAACCTCTTATATCCTCAAATTTAATTTGATCAGGTGTAAAAAGTCTTGGCTGGAATTTCTCTTCTAAGAATTGGAAGGCTGATGTGTTTACTGGGATAACTGGGAGAGAGCATGGCCTCTCTGGATAAACAAAGAGAAGAGCCATCTGCCCGGGCTCTGTCTGGCTCGTTGCAGTTTGGTTTGCATCTCCAGCCTCCCTGTTCCTGAAGGGAATGGAAACTCCAGAGCCTTCTCACAGCTGCTGCTAGCCTTGGGGGAGGGTATTACAGATCCCTGAGGGTTATTCCTCTCCCTGAATATGAGCAGATGTTGCTAAAGAGCAAATAAATTCCAGAATGGGCCCATATGTAATGGGCAGCTACAGAGGTGTCCTTGTTCACCTCAGTGTAGAAAGTCCCTGGAAAAGCTAGGAGTCCTCACCAGTTGGAGATGGAGCATCTCTCCATGTAGGCAGCATTTTATTTTTTCCTATCAGATGTCCTGACTCAAATGTCATGGAGGTTTTTTTGTGGTATGACAACTCTGGCATCCTCTGTGGGCAAAGGAGGAGAACGTCAGCCACAGAGATGCCAGACTCTGGCAGGAAGCAAATTAGTGACAGATCGGATGGAGTGTGTGGATGCTGCCACTTGTCATGGGAAATTGAAGGGCAGCCTGGGCAGCTGCCTGCTCCAGTTAGCCCAAAGCCAGGAGCTCCTTCCTATCCATCTGACCATGGCACTGGAGAGCCACCTGGGCTACATGTAGCACGGCTGTATTCAATTGTTGGAGGACAGTAGTTTGCCAAAACATCTGGCCTGCTAAAACAACTGTACAGTCACTGGAGGAGCAGTGGTGGGTAGGATGGGCATTACAGTTACGTAGGAAGGTTAAAAAAACAGGTTTTTGGTTCCCTAAATATTGTTGGGGAGTATAACGCCTTTAGCAGTAATAAAGATAACTTACGGCAAAGGAGTGCAGTCTGGAAGTAGGAACATTAACAGATAAGAATATGATTTGTTTTTACTGAGGACCACTGAAAATTTAATACAAAGCAAAATCCCTGAAACTTTCATCTCTTTTCATGAGGTTGACTTCGCTTACAACCTGCACATTAAAAAATGCTCATGTCCTGACCTTGGTGGATGTTGCAGATATTATGAGGCATCAGCCATAGGAGACATTTAACAAATACATTTGAACTTTTTAATTTTAAACAGGAGCCATGAATAAACCCTCAGCATTAACCAAAATTTGTTATTTAATACAGGTCTTAATTGTTAAAAAAATTATGGGAAAACCTTTTATTTCTAGAGATACTTTATGAGCCGAAGGCATATTTTGCAACTATCACACTCTTTTCCATTACTGTTTCAGATAATGAGGTCTACTCAGAAATAGAAAATAGGCTTCATTAGGAAATGAAAAAAATATTTTAAAACTGTGTTCTTGGAAATATCCTGGTATAATTCAAAATCCAAGAAAATCTCCTTATCATTCTGAAAACTTGTTCTTTTTTACATATGGCATATTAGAGAGCAAAACTTTTAACTAGTATCTTATGACACCTTGTTAACTGTTTTTCTTCTCACTAGTATGAAATGGCGTATGTACCGCATCTGTAAATACTCAAGAATCCCAAGTAAGCAGAAAATTTTCACAGCAACACTTCATCTTTCAGTATTTTTTCTGGGTCATGGCAATGTTTGAAAGGCTGGAAAGAGGTCTACCTTTCTATCTTACTGATTTATAGCTACATGCAATGTAAT
>WEKY01064322.1:0-14396 GCA_013390045.1 Picathartes gymnocephalus
TTTAAAAAAAAAAAATCCAAACCAGAGGAAGTCTCTAGTATTCCCTCAACTAAAAGAGACTTCGTAATATACATTGGTAGAACATATGAGTGATATCTATGTACATGCTAGTTTTTCAACTTTATTTTTCTCTTAGCAATTCTACTACTTTTATTCTGCCTGGCTTTTCTCTTTGTATTTCATCACAGGTTCCGTAATCTTTTTTTAAACTTTTTTCCCTATGATTTTCTTCTTTTCCCAAGTTTCTTCTGGTTGAAAACTCTGATTTTACTCAAAGCATTAATGGATTTTGAAAGAAATCTTCCATATCTGCCCCAATTCTAAATTCTCATAGCCATGTGCTGGTAAATTTATCTTTCATTTAGGTTGCTAAATGGTTTCCTTTCCCTTCTGTTGCACTGTCATTTTTTCCCAATTATCCATCAGTTTCAGTATTTCTGTGCTTTAGAGATGAACAATAACAACTTCAGGCAGTGTGCTGTATTAAATGATTTATTCTGCTCTCCTTGTCAGGAGCCTGGTAGTCTGCAGACTCAGAAATGTACAAGACATACAACCAAGGCTTGGAAACTTAGACTCAGAGTGCTTTTGATCTTAGAACTGTGGATTTAAACATGTGAAAACAAGGGGTCATTCAGATAAATTTACCATTAAAGAGTTTTTTGGACAATGTATTGGAGGATCTATAGCTGGTTATCACAGCAGCCTCCAAAGAGCATCTCTAGAAGTCCTCTCATGCAGGCTCCTCATGGGTTTTGGCCAGATTCAACATGCATTTTCCAAATTACCCTTTATCTAACAGCTTCTCACATTATTTGAATTACTTATAGTTAGCTTCTCCCTGTTCATATTCACCATGGCTATCATGGATATCAATCTACATTAATTTAAATTATTAATATAAATCAGTAAAACCCCACTGCAGCAAAGCAACCCAGTGAAGCACATTCAAACACTTGGAAAAACTTCTCTGCTATTTGATGAGTGTATCTTGAGGTGCTGGAAGGGTTTTTGCTGCAGGGTGGCTTTAGGGTCCTTTCCAAACCTAGAACCTGGGGGCTGCTGCTGCTGGGATTGAGGCAGGTGAAGGGGTCAATGCAGCTGAACCCAGTGAACCTCCTCTGTGTGAGCTCCTGCCTAAAGCCTCACCCTGCTTGGAAACACCCTCTCCTATGGAGCACTGAGGATGTGTAATCTCTTTCCAGAATTTGATAAAAACCCATTTGTTTCAGAGTGTCCTTGTTGAGCTGTGTCAGTGATGCTGTAATTCAGAGTGACTTGGTGTGGACACAGCAGCTGCTACAAACCAGATTTTTCTGTATAGACACAGATGGAGCTGAGAGCCCTCAGAGTCATCAGCACAGAAGAGAAAAGCTGAGCCTGTGCTCAGGCAGGTGGGGTGAGGATGGACAGAGCAAATCATTCCCCTGGGGCATGACTGCTCCTTCCATGAGCAGCTACTGGGGTGATGGAGCCCCAACAGCCTCCAGCGAGCTCCGTCCAGCCTTAGAAGGCAGATTTCTGTGGGCAGAAGTCATCTCTGTTTACCCCATGTCCTCATGTGTTTAGCATTAAGGGAAGCAAGAACAAGTTTTATGTGATGCTTTGCTAGCGACAAGTCAAGTTCAAGTTAAAATCAGAGTTACAAAGTACTTGTTCACCTGGGGACTCTTTCCATTTACCATCCTTGGGCCAAGTAACACAACTGTACCAATTATCATAATCAAAGTTATTTCCACAGCAAAGAAAATCTCCATGCAGACATAAAATACACACCAGCTTTTGCTGATAGAACCTTCCCTTTAAAACCAGCCTTTGGAAAGTTTGGTTGGTTTGTGTCAACTTGTCCTTTTTCAAGGAGACCTTTTCCTTCCTGGAAAGCATTAGGTACTTTTTTGGAGGGGGGTTCTTATGTGTATCAGCAGCTCCTGAATACAGGACTTTTATAACCTGTGCACTTCATGAAATATATACTCCGGCTCTTTCTCACCTCCTACATCAATCTCCTTGGTGACAGAGTGACACCAGGCTACTTTGTGCTCTTATCCTGGCCTTTTCTTCTTCTTTCAAAGGATTTGGAGTTTCCCCCTTTTTTATCCTTTGTGCACTCATCCCATTCGCTGGTCTCTGTTTTTTGTGTTTGATGATTTATTGATAAATAAGATGTGTCCTGTTTCTCTATACAATCTTGATCCTCAAACTAAACACCACAGAGCTCAGTAAAAATCCAAGCCACATGGATAAACCCAGGAGACAGGAGCAGACAATAAGAATGGAGAAGGGAATATTCTAATAATATATTTTTCCTAAACACTATTTCCTCATGCATTTATATGAGGTTTTCTAGACCCAGCTTTGACCATGAGATATAAAGTACTAAATCATTTCTGTTTCAACTATGAATGGCTGAAACTTCCTTTGCTGTTGGCCTGAATGTAAACATATGAATATTCAAAACACATATATGCATTTCTTTCTCTGCTATTTAATTAATAAATGATCAGGGTAATAATCTGTCAGTCAGATTCAAATCTTTACCAAAAAAATAAAAACTACAAGATTTTCACAGCAATAGAAATGGTGAAATATCCAAGCTTTTAAATGAGCCCCTCTGTGCAAGCTCTGTAATAAACACACCTTCAACATATTCTGACCTCTTCATTTTTCATTGCAAAGATTAATAATAGGTAGCTTAGCAACGATGCTGTATTGTCAGTGCACGTTGGGGACTTGGCAGCATTCAAGGTCGATCTGCAATAAGCTTAGATTGAATGCCATTAGCAAGATGCCACTTTGCCTCTGGATTTTATTGCTAAATTTTTATTCCAGGAGGGGGAGAAAATACCGTGCTGACACAGTTAATATTTGGACCACAGCAGAAAGGTCTGGATCACTTACGTGACTCGTGTGTTGTAAAAGCCCTGTAATAAATTGTATTTTAACCATTTGAAGACTGAATCTATTTGGGGTAGTCATGAAACTGCATGCAGTTATGAATGCAAGGGTTATTGGTTTGATTCACAAGAACAAGGGTTCAAATGACAGCTCGGAACCTGAAGAATCAGGTCATCTCTTGGCTGACTCCCTGGGAAAGGCAGATCCACAAGGTGAGATTAGTGCCTAAAGCAGGGATGATGTAACTGCATCCAGAACTTTTAAATGCAAAATCCCTCTTTAGCTACTGCACAAAAAGGGCCATCAGATAAAACCTGTATGTGGGTGTTTGGGCAATGATGGGTTTTGCTGAAAAGGGGCAAAAAGTAAACTCTGTTTATAGTTCTTAGACATGCAAAAATCTGAAATGAGGGATGAATGCAGTCAGTTCATTCTCATGGCTACAGGAGAGGCAGCCAGTAGGAATTTCCTGGGTGCATGGTCTGCCCTTTCACAATATTTGATTAAGCCAGCAGTAAATTTCCATTGCCTTTTGCGGGCAGAGGGGTCTCACCTCCAATTTGATCAGTTAAGACTGAAAAATCAACAGAACTCTGGAAAGTGATATGGACTGAACCTTGAAGGGCTGCCAGTCACCAAGCTTTAAAACTGCTTTGACCAAGCAGACAGGCAGAGCTGTGTAATTCTAGGGTGGTTTCCAGAGTACTAAATAACAGAAGACCAAGGGTTGGAAATTTCTTGCTGAAGCTTTAAAATGCTGTAATATTTAACATCTGTCCCTTGGATAATCCCTGCCCACAGATAGCATGAGTTCAATAATTCCCTATGATTTTGGAAAAGCTGCAATTGCTCATTTATTTTTTACTGCTACAGAGGCTTAGACATGTCTGTCTTGGCCCCAGCATTTCCCTTTCCCCAAATGCCTGTTTTTGCAGGTTTTAATGGGACAATCTGACTCAATACCAGAGTCAGACACGGATGGGGAGAACAACAAACCTATTCTGGAACAGGTTTCAAACTGTGACATGTGAAGTAGGTGGCCTATGACCCTTGAGATAACAAGTGTTAGCTGATTTCCTTAAACTAACTCAGTTTTCCCTTGTAATTTCCAAGTTTGCAGTGTAGGGCATCAATTACTAATGGAAAAAATGAAGAATTATGACACTAAAAAAAAGCGAAAAAGTAGATCAATGCCCCATTTAGTGTTCCTCCTACCACACAGTCAATGGCATGATTGAATTTTTCTTTCCCTTGAAAATGTTTATACTCAGTAAAATGTCATTTCATATGCTTAAGATTAGAGAAAATGCAATTATAAATCCAGATTTGATGCATAATTTTCTAATACAGTCAACTTTTCCCACTGTTCCTATACTACAGCCATCTCTAATTTATTTCTCATTAGGCTCTGGCATCACTAGTTAGGAGTAAAGCATTCAGAAGTAAATCAACAGACCTGAGAAGAATTTTTAATAATTATTCTTTAAAAATACACCAAAAGTTAAATTATTCAGTCCTATAGGGCTTTTTTGCTTTAATTTCTATTTCAGAATTTTTTACAAATTCAACTGCGCCCTCTTTTTTCTTCACATCCATTAGTCTGTACCCTGGGTAGTATGTCCCAAGTGCATTTTTCATAAAAAGGTTTCCTGAAATTGTTATCACCAAAGAAAATCAAATCAAAGTTTATTCCAGCTACTCATGTTATATTTCCTATTGTATATTCCCTGGAGACCAGATTAGGAGCTTTGAAGTCTCTCTCTGGAGAAGAAATAGCTTTTCCTGGTTGGCACTCTGTCTTGCTTTGCTGGTTTGGAGTCAGGCACACAACAGCAGTTCTCCACTCTCTCTGTGGTGTTTGATATATTATGGACAGGGGAAAAAATTCCAAAATTATCAACACACAAACTCCTGCCTCCTGTGCTTGCTCTGCAGGTACAGCAGTCCCTGACAGAACACAGGGCAGAGGACCTGCCTTTGGTCCCTTTTAGTGATGCTGGGTGGCACCACCCTCCATCCAGCCTAAAAATGCCCATAAAATGTAGAATAATGCTCTGAATTGAATTCCTCAGTTCCAGCCCTGGGGAATCGTCCCTGTTGAGTTTATGCAGGTTGTTGTGTCCATGTGTTCAGCACCTGAGTACACTTTGTCCTGTTAAAAAAAAAATGCCCGTGGTGCTTCTTCCCACTTGGAATTGTGTTCACTTTATATTGAAGTTTAGTGGAGTGGGGGCCCTTGATCTTCTAAGGGAATTCCCTGGTACTCTGAGGCCTAGGGCTCCTGCACAGAGCGGCTTCTACTGCTGATAATTATTAAATGAGAAGATTTTTAAAAAGAAGTCGTTTTTATTGGCTCCTCTCACAAATGCCATTTGATTTGTTCCATTTAATTGTATCTAATAGAGCTCCTTCTTTGTGATTCAATAGCATATTTTTCCTTGCAACACCTAAGGCTCATTATATTCATTAGTAAGTTAAATGTATGATAAAAACTGGAATTCATGTGCTTTTCTCTTTTTAATGTGCATTTTGCACCTCTCCAAAGGAATGCATTCAACACGCCTTCCTCATTTTTTTTTTGCTTTAGTTCCTTGCACCATAATTACTTATTAAAATACTGAATTAGGGAGTTAATGAGGATACACAGGGCTTTACACCTTTAGGTCTGTTCTCCTCTTGTGCAGATTGACAGTGCTGAAGGACATTGCCCCTGCAAAGAATATTTAGGACCCCTTTTCCTATGAATTCTGTTGGATTATCTGCCCTGTCTGTGACAGGTATGAAGTGCCTTCCCCACAGAACCCAGGAGGTCACATCACTTACTGCTTATTATCCAAACCAATAAATCAGTGAATAACCTGAACTGGAATTTTGGTACCAGCCAAAGAAAATGTTGGAAACAACAACAATAAAAACAATAATATCAATAACATAACAAAAATAAAAATGATACCAATGCAGTGGTCTATGAAATCACTGATGGTGGGAGAAGAGTATTAAAAAATAGAATAAATAGGCAGTTAACTTCATAATGACACAAACTGTTCTGCATTATTTGTATATTACTTTTCCCAGTGTGTTGCGAAAGCAGTAGCAAACTAATAGTTATGCATAATATGAAAATAACCCACTGCCAAATGAACATCTGCTTTCAATTAAGCAGGTGTATCACAAATTCAGCATATTCATAAGCTTAATTACAGAATGTTACTAGCAGGAAGTAGAGAGATTCTCTTAATTATTAAACATAGTTGAAGATTATTGTACTCTTTCTTTATAAACTTATTTTGCTTGTTTAAAATAAATTACTGTTCTCAAATTGATCATGTTGAGGAGTACATCCATAATTTAAACAAAATTTGTGAGTGGAAATTATTTATCTTTAAGATGCACCTTATTTATTATTTTGAGGTTTTTGATTATGGGCTTGAGGTCATTCATGCTGTCTGTGCTTTGTTAGAGGTAAGATCAAAAGCTTTCCTCATAGAAGGTGGTGAGTTATCTCCCTTCTCAAATGGTGAATATTGAGTGTCAAAAATTTAGCCTCCATAAATGGAGACACCTGAAACTGGCATTCCCATTAGCAAATGTTGACCTTTTGCTGGTGTGTCTCCCTAAAGGCTGAAAAATTCCTACATGAGACAGATATTGACCAGGGATTATGGACTAAAACCTCAGAAGTGCCTGAATAACTTATTGCCAGTGAGTCTTGGTTTTGATGAGCCAACTTGAGACAACCAAGGAGTCATCATTGCCCACGAGAACAAACTGGCAGGGTCTGGGGCAGCACCTGCAAGCTGATGGAAGATTTACAGAGAAGCAAAGCCAGGCCAACAAACAAGAAAATGCGTAATATTACAAGCAGTTGGTTTACATATAGAGTTGAAAAAAAAAAAGAGCAACAACCCCTCCATGTTATTTCCTGGTAGAGACTTGCCCAGTATCTCCCTAAGAAGCAGAAACCTCCTGCAGAGCAGTTTTGGGCCAGCCCAGCATCTGTGAGGCTCTTCCTCACTCACTTTTGGACCCCCCTGCGTGGGGAAGGGCATTGCTCCCTTGGGCTTGGTGCTGAGCGCTCCCTCCTCTGCACAGCACAGCTATTTCAACAGTTGTGTCTAAGTAGGGTGTTACTCAGCTTTTTCTCTCATGGAAAAAAAAGGTGTGTTGGGGTCCTTGTCCAGTTTGGAGAGCCAGATTCAGTCAGAATGTGAAACATGAAGTAAACCGTGTGCTGCTGTTACATGAAATCACGGTGGCTTTCCTTGGCTTGCCTGTACATGGAGAGGAAAAACCCACATTGTTGATATGGTGTTATTTCATATTTTCCTCCTCTGCTGCCACTGACCCGCTACTTCAGTGCTGTTCACAGACAATCCACCTGTGTCTACTCCTCTGTGGTTTATGCCCCAGCCCTCGTCTTCAGCTGCATAAATTGGCTGACTGGAAAACTGCTGACACAGACTTGTCATGATGTTTTCCTCAGCTTTGTAAATTATGTTTTCCAGGTGAAGGACATTGTGTTAATGAACATTCTGTATGTGCCTGCTTCACTTCAGGCTGTGTTGTCTGAGACACGTGAAAAGTCAAAGTGAACTTCATACAGTTGAACACAAGCAGGGAGAAAGATAAAAACAGCAGCTGAGAACCCTTCCAGTACGAATGGAAAAATAATTAGATTTCCCTCACAGACCACCACCCAAATCTTTTTGCTCATGTCTTTCTCACCAAGGAGTGAGCAGAGAAAATTCTGTCATTAGTTTTCAAATTAAATGAGCCTTAATGCCAGCTTCTCCAGCTACCTCTGCTGTGGGGTCACAGGCATAGCTCAGGAGGTTCACAGAGTACTGAGCCAGGCAGCGGCTCAGCTGAGTACTAAAAACTGTACTGAGCTCCTCCTTGTCCCTGGACATTAATGGAGAGAACCTGGGGAGAACCAGATTAACCTAATTAATTTCTAAACCTCTGTACTTCCTCTAGTTCTCCCTCCTTCCCCTAGTTTTCTGGGACATATCCATGTATCATCTCTGTATGTTACTCCAGACTTTACACAGTGGAAGAGAAATAGGTTTTTTCCCTTCCCTCTTGCCCAGCATACCAGACTGAATTCAAGCACGAGTAAAAATAAAGAGCAAGTGCATGAAATGCTGCCTGTGTTCATGTAAATCTGAGACAGTCACCAGAATAGACTGAAAATGGAGTTTTCATCCCATAGGCATATCCTTTTAGTTTAGAAACCGTACCAAATGTAAAAGGGTTGAGGCAAGCAGAGTTTAAATTTAATGAGATGTTTTAATTTTATGGTTTCAAATTTTGTTTCACTTCAGTGACTTCAGTGTTTCTGTTGGATGGTACAGCACAGCTGAGACAATAGAAATGAAATGCTGTGTTAATGCTACTGAAACTACAGGAAAAACAAAAAACTCTCCAACAGCATTTTGAATGTTAGAGAATCAAGACATTACTTTATTCTGACCAGGACAGGATGTGCAACAGAAATAATTTCATCCACATACTGCCCGGCTTGTGCAGAGAAAATCATTCCATGACTCCTGCATTTTACTAGATTTTCACACATTTTATACTGCCAAAACCCATAGAAATTTATTGGTTCAATGTTCATTGGCCCCAAGCTGCACAGTTCTTGGCATTTGGTTTTCTATGGGGTATGGATTTCTTCGCCTGGGATGCTAACTAGGCTCTCATTCTTACTCCTATTTACCCAGACCAGGTGTCTCTGACCATTCCAGGGGTGATGTCTGGAGTTCATGGCCGTTAATGGTCATTATCTTTTGTGCATTTTTTGTGCTCCTCCCAGTCTGCTGAGATGTTCATCTCACCAGGCCTCACCTGGTGGAACAGTCCCCTGAAAGGATACTTCAATTCCCCTCCCCCTGGGCAAAGGCAAACAAAACCAACTAAAGTAACATAAAAATTTTTAAACTTTGTATCATTTCCAAGAATAACTATCTACCCAAAAGATGGAGTAATCTGATCTGCTATCATGTGTTGTGATTTTTGTAAATCAGTTTTGTTTTGTGGAGCAAAGATCTGTAAGAAAGCTTTCACGCAATTCCCCTGAGTTCACCCAGAAGAAAAGACACAGATTGTATTTCAGATAAACCTGCAGCCAGAGTAACCCAGCTGACTTACTGTACAAACCTCAGAGCTGCTTCGGACTTCCGCAAGCACAAAAATCTATCCAATAAGTCCATCAACAATTTTCTTCTCCTGTATCCTTTCACCACCACAACAGAGTCACCTTCAGTGGACATACAAATTACTGCGTTCATGCAGTTCAAAATTACCTTTTAAGTACTTAGTTGACACTTGCAACAGCCAAATTTAGCCGGTTTATTATAATGCTAGAAATAACCATAGGGATTTTGTCTATTGTTCTGGCTTCTTGGCACAAAGGCTCTGACTGAACACTGCTTCAGACTGTTACCAGCTACTCCAAAGGTCTGTGTTCCCTGTCACTGCCCCACAGAGAGCACAGATTATTCAGGTTTGGGCTTGATGTTAGAAGTCACTGGTGAATGAGATTCAAGTCAAGTTGGGCAGTATTAATTTTTAATGTCTTTAAAAAGAACGAATCAAATTGCAAATACATGAAGTAGTATATGCTGAATTGACTTTTTTCCTCCTATTGATCCATAGCCAATTTATAAGGTGCTTTGAAGTAGAATAACTTGAAAAAATGAGTTGTTTTAGGACATTTGGAAACATCTCCTATCAAAGAGATGCAAGTTTTGCATCTCTTAGCAGCAGCACTTGGGCTCAGTGGGAAACACACTTGTTTGTCCAGTATTGTGATGTAGAAGTTCATGAAAACTTTACATAATGCAGGTGAGTGATCTCATCCTTGTGTCTTTAGTTTAGCAGAACTAAGGGAACTATGAATTAAGCAGAACTAAGCTCTTCTGATGGAGTTTTACAGGGTTTTTATTTCTTCCTGTCACCAGTAGCCTGTATTTTTAAGAGAGAGATGTGTTTTAAGTTCTAGTTTCATTTTCAGAGCAGAATGAGTGTTCATCATACTTCATAGAATGACCAGAAGATTAAACCTGGTCTTGGTTTCACAGCTGTTAATTTGGATCAACTTCAAGGGAGTTAGTCCAGACTTGAATATTTTTAGTGGGAGCAGGAAAATTTGACTCAGGATGAGTTTGATTCTGATTTCAGATGTAGTTGTCGACACCACAGATATTACTTGATTCAAAACCTTGGGTTAAGTGCATTAGCTGTGCGGCCCCATCCTTTTCAGGTGGAAATTACTGCAGGACCATTTAAATAAAGTCTTAATCGGGTGCCATACAAACTCCTGATTAAGGTTTTTAAATAACAAACTTGAAGTTAAAACCAGCAGGGCATAAGAAATTCCCAGAGCAGTGAATACAGAATCATTAATCTGAACCACTTTGAGTTTCTGCTCTGAATGTGTTAGTGGAGTGCTTAATTAAATTGTGATCCCACTCTTAGAAAAGTATCTGCTGTGAGCACACATTCATTTTTTGCTAATCAGAGATGCTATGCAATTGAACTCATAGAAACAAGTTGTCACTTGGTATTTGAATACGGAATAAAAGAATTTCATGAAAAGATTTGCTTTCTCTTAAGTAGCAATCACTGCAACATGAGATCAGCAGGAACATCAGTATGGAGGTCTGAGTGCAGGGCAAATCTCCCAGAACTGTGTGGACCAGGATGAGGACAGAACTGAGCACGGCTCCTTCACGTCCCTGTGGCTCCTGTTTGCAGTGATACAAAGCACAGTCAACAGATTCAGTGGGGTGATGTCAGTGGAAAAACAGAGTAAGCCAAGTCAGAATCAGAACCGAGTTTTTCCACATTTCCTTTCTATTTACCAGCTGGGTTTGCTGCTTTTCCCAACCCATTTTGCAGAAGAAGCCGTCACAGCAATGCACGAATTTGATGCTGGAGAGAACCAAAGCAGTGCTTTGTGTTTTGGC
Organism: Picathartes gymnocephalus; assembly: GCA_013390045.1. NCBI lineage: Eukaryota > Metazoa > Chordata > Aves > Passeriformes > Picathartidae > Picathartes > Picathartes gymnocephalus. Next base: position 10,866 of record WEKY01064322.1, read on the forward strand.
CAGGATCTTCTGCATTTTCAGTGCAGGGTACCCTTAGGTGCAACTCAGGCTCAGTTTTATCACTGCTGAGGAAATACCTCCTGGTCCCTCACTCAGGTGGCTGGGGCCAGTGGTTTAGCTAAGGTTATCTCGGATCACATTGGTGAGGAAGAGGAGAGCTCCCAGGAACACAAGTTCTCGTGGCAGACAGAGCAGGTGGGACACATCCAGGTGGCAAAGCTGCTTCTCTTCGGGTTGTAAACTGCTTCGCCTCAGACATCATCTGGGGGAGAGTCGGGATTCTGTGAAACTCCTTAGTCATCTAAAGAGATGAGGTGTTAATGACCTTTGGTGTTATAAATATGCATGGGAACGGGGATGAACAGCCAGTAAATTACTGTTCGAACTGCCTCTGTGCCGGGCTGTGCAAAGGTTTCTCCTACACACCTTCTGCTGCTCTATTCCAGACTCTTCCATGCATTCCCTCACTGTGGGGGTGACGGGCTCCTGTCAGTCCCTGGGATGAAGGGTGCAAGTGATTTTTGACAAAGGTGGCAATTCCCCCAGCACAGAATTGGCCCCCAGAAAGCCAAATGTGAGGTTTGTGCTGGTCAAAAATGTGTCTTCACCACTGATCTGTCGAGTGACACAACAGTGACACAGCCAGAGTCAGTCTGGGTGGGCTCAGCATCACCTCTGGAGAATCCCAGCCTCACAGGCACAGTGATTCTCTGGAGGTTTTGGGATTCTTTTTCTTTTCTTTTTTTTTTTTTCTGATTCGTGACTAAGCAGAGGAGTTCCAAATGGATAATTCAACTGGTACTGACACAATGTAAATTAAAACCTGGGAAGGAGGAAGAAAGAATTCCCCAGGATGAGCTAATAGGTCACTGCAGGAGAGCCCAGCCCTGTAAGTCCAGTAGGACTTAAATCAATGGGAACGTTATCAGCTCTGGGCTAATTGCCCTTTCTCTGTGTTCAGTAAATGTGCATACCCTGAGTTTTAAGACTGGATTTGGATTCAGCTCTCTTTAACAAAGCACTTCTCCACACGTTGAAGTGTCAGTAATTCAAGGCTCCTGCGAAGTGCCTACTGCTACAATTTCAATTTAGTTAAAAAGTGGTGAGAAAGCTCAGCCCATCCCAGGAGGTTCCCAACTACTCTTTGCAGGAATTAGGGAATTCCTTAGACTCCCCATGCAGGAAAGCTCAAATGTGCAGCTAAAAATTAAGTTCCTTTTATAGGTATTTTTTTTACATCCACTAATTTAAGGAAACAATTTCTTTACAGCAAGTAAACATAAGGTATGTGCAATGAATATTAGAGTGCTTAAAAAAGGAAAAAAATACAATATGTTCCCTGTGTGATTGGAGTATCCCCAGTGCTTGTTTTCCAATTAAGTGAAAAACCACAGAAAAGTAAGGATTATATAAAAAGAGTATCTCTGCAGTCACATCCAGGATATTGGTAGAAGAAACTAACAATAATTTTTTGTCTCAGAAGAGTGTTGTGAGAATTAACTCATATCAGAAAAAAATGCTTTTAGTTCTGGGATGAAAGACCCTGGACAAATATAAACCCTTTCAATATTTTGAACCAGTCTGGCAAGATTTCTTCTGCTATAATCCAATTCCTCTTTGCTGGAGCTACTTGCACTAGAAGATGGAAATAACAATAAGGGTATTAAAGACATTGTATTTTCTTACATATGAAGGAAGTCAATGTTTAGTGCAACTAAGAATTACCTGTGTGATTAGATGGGGTTATTGCTGGTTAGTTAAACATTAAAATGGTTCTTCCAATCACTCAAAACACCATCTTAGGCTGTTTATGGTACCTGCTATGAGACTTTTCACACACAAGTCAGAATTTGACAAAAATGTGGAGATCGGTAGCACTTGTGTTGGTCTCTTAAAGCTGCACACAGAAAAAACAACTGTGTTAAACAAATGTGATTTTGAGGCCTAAATGTAGAAATATTAACTTTCAAGTTGGGATATAAACTAACTAATCTTCTGGAGGCTCTGTTGATTTGATATGACGGTGCAGAATTTTTATCTCATCAGTGAGTGATATTTTGCATATGAAGTTTGCAAACACAATATGTTTTTGTCATATAAAATACAGTTAATTTTGCTCACCACCACAAGGGAAATTTTGGAGTAATTTTATCAACATATTCTGTAATGAAATGAATTTTGGGGCTCCCAGGCTCAGTTACTTTCTCAGAAGAAGAAAAAACATTTCTTAGTCTCACTCTGACAATTGCTGGCAACTATAAAATCTATAAATACTTTAAACAGGAACATTTTGAAAGGTTAGAAATTAACCATGGTGAAATTGGCTGCTCCTTTCTCTGATTTCAGAAACCTGAACGAGTAAAAGCGAGGGAAACGGGTGGGGGGGGTAGAGAAACAAAACCTACAGAAAATTAATCCAGCTCCCAGCCAGGTGCAGGAGTTTTAACAAAGAATCTGACTAAACCATAAGCGTTTCTGCAAGGCTGGGTGATCCGAGACGTTGGCAGCACGCAGGGATCACGTGGCTGGTTTACTGGTGGGTTCCCCAGTTTTTACTGCATTTATCCCAGTCCACACCTGGAAGAATGTCCAAGGCTGAAATCCAGTAGCTGGTTTGGAAGAAACCACTGCCATGTAAGTGCCAGAGCAAGAGATGAGGTGTTTCGGACCAGGAACAGGCTGCCATTGCAATTCTTGCAATAAATACCTACTTTATTCCTCTAATTCTGTCTAGCCTCTGTTCCAGGTCGAACTGATAAGGCATCATATCCACCTGTCCAAGAGCAACCTGCCTTTCCTCCTGGGAAAGCTGAGGCTCATGGAGAGCCCTGCAGCCTTCCCCACGGCCTTCAGGTCCGGGCAGAGCTGGACTGGGGGGTTTTGGTGTTTCTGGAAGGGAGGAGGTCCCTGCTTGCACTGGAGCACGGCCAAAAGGAGCGCTGTGTCTGCACTGGAATTGATGCCATAGGGTTTTAGCTTTTGTATTTTTCATATATTTGTAATCCTGTATTTCTCTAGTGTATAACGCTAAACTCCATAGACAGTGCCAGCTGCTGCTTTCCCATTTTGGGCAGAGACAACAATTCCTCTCCAGGCCTGGCAATCAAGGACACCTCACTGTCTCAGGCCCTGAGAGATGGAAACAAATGTGAGTTGGAGGGGAGCAAACTTGGGGTAAATGACTTCATTACCTGGGGCTGTAATTGGAAGATTAACCCCCAATATGCAAATGGACCGAACTTATAAAAGGGTGAAAACCCATGACCCGTGGTCCATTTTTGGGTGTAGCCCCTGAGGGGGGCTTCATCAGCCCTAAATGTACCTGAGGGCCCTTCAATAAATATAACTGCTTTTTATTCTCTTGATTTTGTCTAACCTGTGCTTTTAGGTAGCCCCACAAGGCATCAAAATAATCACCGTGAGGCAGGGCTGGAGGCACAGCCCAGGTGAGGCTGAGGAGCAAGTGCTCCAGCACATCCTGCAGCAGAGGGAAAGAGCTGTGCAGAATGCTCCTATCCCATGTGAGGGCAG
>WEKY01064346.1:0-28767 GCA_013390045.1 Picathartes gymnocephalus
CTTGTTTTGCTTTGCTTGTATGAACAGTTTACGCTTTGCCCATTAAACTGTTTTTACCTGAAACGACAAGTTCTTACCTTCACCCTTATGATTTTCTCCCTGATCCTGTTGGTGGGGAAGTGGGCAAGCAGCTGCATGGGGCTTGATTGCCAGCTGGGGTTAAACTATGACACTTTTCTATCTTCTTTAAAAAATAATAATAAAATCACAGATCCTGGCAAATACTGCTCTCAGTCCAATTTTCCCAAATGCATTCAAATACTTCTCAATGCAAGAGTCCTGGTAAGTATTAAGACTGCTCTCAGTTTGCAAAAGTCTGTTTATTAATACTCCCAACATATGTCACCCAGGTCTATGCTATTTCTGCAACTAAATGGACAGGAGTCAATAAATCGTACTAAAATACCCAGGGACATGATTCTGACTATAAGGTCTCGCATCAGAAGACAAGTTAAGAAGCACTTGCCACTTGGCTTACCAGGACATCCAGTCACATAGGGCAAGGGCTTGCAGACATTCAAGAAAAATGTTCGCTTTTTTGCTTCCTTTGATGTGTCTATAGCAATCCATGGCTCACCCTCCTTGCTCAAGTCACTCAAGTCATACTCATTGCCAGCAGCATCTGGAAGAAATGCAGTAAGCTGAGAGAACTTAATACTTGCAGCAGAATTGGGTTTGAAATTATACCAGTTTCACTGACAAATACACAAGTCAAATTACTTTTCAGAATCACATTAGATATGTATTAAGAGAATGTATCATCACCATAAAAACATCACTATGCCAAATGCAGAACACAGGTCCTTCGACAGTTACTTCCCAAATGTAACTTCTCCACAATTCACAGGTGCATTTTACATGTCAACACTAAATTAACTCATTTGCTTCAGAGTTGGGCTGAAACAGCATCAGTCACAATAAGGATTAAATGATTTCAAAGTAGTTATCAGCTTTTTCATGTATAGCACAATGTTTTAAACTAGCTTCTTTCCCTGGTTTGGTAAGTTAAGCCTGCTTCAAACAACTTACCTCCTCTCCCACCCTACAACTTCTATAAAGATTTTAAGTCTTACAAACGTCTTCACAATGAGTATTCTTAAAGCCCTCCACTGAGCAGAAGTTTGCTGTTCAGTTAATCCTTCGAACAAGGGACAGAGCCCACTCAATTTCCAGGTACTCACCTGTAACCTGACAATCAACAGGAGCAGGCGCACAAGCCAGAGCTGTGTGAAACTCAAAGAAAGTATCATGGAGGTCCAGCACGCTGTTTATCTCCTCACGCACAAACTTAAGCTCTCCGGGATATGAATCATTACAAATGAAAGTCACTCTGAACATGTCTGACGTTCCTGTAAAACAAACATTTATCTGTTGATGGTTCTGTTTGGAACATTTGAATTCAAGTTCAAGCTAATACTTGACTTGAAAATTGTCTAACAGTTTCTTATTACTAACTGCTTCAAAGATAACACTACCTTACTGCTTCTGGGGTTTTAGCTGTAGACACGCAAGCCTTCTTTAGAGAGCTATGAAAATTGCCTAGCAGCCACAACTACCTCTACAAATAAGAGACCCAAACACCTTGACACATTTCAAGAACATAATTACCTTCACTGACCTCTGTTCCCTATGTTCTTTGACATATATGAAGAAACAGAAACCCTTTAAAATATCACCAGTGGTAACAGCAGCCTCTAAATTACATCACACTAAGTTTTGGGTTTGGGGGTTCTGTTTGTTTGTAAGAAGTTCAGTGTAATGACTCCAGAACAACTAATAGTGATCCTATCAAAGCAGTGTATGTTAAGTTCTGTTTAGTCCTCAAGAAGTGACAGAATTATGTCAGGGAGCAGTACTTGTCATCGAAAATGCTTAGAGCAGTGTTATAAAAATTGTAGAACCTCTCAAAGCAAAATACATAAGAGCTCAATCAGTGTTACATACTACATACAAAAATGTCACAACTGAGAAAATAACATATCACCCCAGCAATGCGTACAGAGGACAAGCATGCAGAAGCATCTGAGGTTCCCAAACCCAAATCCCGCTTTTCCCAAAGTCTTTTGTTGTTGTCATATTCCTTTTATGAAGCTCAGTTCCAATATAATTGGAGAGCATGTAATAACAAAAAACTAGATACATATTTTTCATTCATTTTATCTGCAAAAGAGACTTAAATTCTTGAAGTAGGTGTACGTGAAGTATTAGAGCATTAATTCAAAAGATTCCATACAGGAGAGTATAAGCTTACTGAAAACTGACCTTTCAGATATGAAACTACTTTAGAGAGAATTATCCACAAAACTGAAGCTAAAAGGTATTACTTAGAAGAGCCAGAGTTCATTTTAGTTGTTTTCCCAATTTGACGATCCATTTCTCCATGCAAGGACCAGTATTTTTCATCTAAGGAAAAAACCCTATAGAGTACTTCCCTAGAGTTTCAAATTGCACACATATTACTGAAAACTGAGCCGCTACCATTCTGTGTAACTTTATTTCTTCCTAAAATTTCCATATGAGGCAGCTTTTTTAAGTAATTAATACCAAGTCAAATAGACTTCAGTACAAGAACAAAAGAAGCAATGAAGACCACTTACACTACATTTTTACAATACACTGTATTTCTTCAACTCACCTGATTCCACACGAAGAGGACCTCTGTAAGTAAGAGTCAGAAACCCTTCACTGGATAGGGAGAGGGTTTTGTCCAATTCCAGCGGCCTCACAGGTGTCTGATTTTCCCTTTCACACCCAGCAGCTGTCCTGCCATTGATTTTACCACAATATGACAAGCGTCCACAAATGTTTAGCTAGAAGTTTGGAAAACATGTAGATATACATAGTATTAACTACACCAGAAAAACAAGGTCCACATAGCCATTTCTACATCAGTAAAACCCTTGTCAAGAACTATTTCAAACAACATGGTTTTCTTTCAGTCTGGAAATTACGTACATTTCAACTATTATACAGTAACAGCGTCCTCAATCTTTCAATCTTCAGATTACAGGGTCCACAAATTCTCCCCACTAGAAGTACAGGATGTGGTTCAGCAACTTTATTCTTGGCCTAAGATACCACTATGATATTATCTGTGACAGCCTAGGACTACTGACACATACAGATTACATTTAAAACACTGATATGGACAAATTAAATCCCTTTCTAGGCCTTCCCGGTCAATTTCTTCAGGACAAGCAGACAAACTGATAATACACAACAGAGTCCATAATGGGAAAATCACCTCAAAAAAGGTAGCATTACAGGTGTGCCTACCTTATGTTCACCAAGAACCAGAAATTTAATGCTTTTAAGACCATCTAAGATGAATGAAGTTATCTTTCATTCCTTCCCTCGACCATAGTGCTTTCCTGCCAACTCCTGTTTCCCAAGAGGGCTGAGTGAAAGCTCCACTAGATCAGTAAGCAAGACAAAGAAATGCAACAACAGCACGCATAAACAACAGATTATACAGTCAAAATCCTTACCGAGAAAGTCTTCCCATTGCCAGTAACCGTATAGCCTTCCTCAGAAGCTAATGGCTGCAGGTTGAACAGAAAGCCAGTGTTTGGATCTCGCACAGAGCAGGACTGGAAAAAAACAATTACAACAGAATTATTTTCTCCTTCTGCATTTCTTCTGTTTAGTTTTTACCTCTAAATTGTTTCAAGAACCAAAGCAGTGATTTAGACATATTCCTAGCCTGCATACCAGAACAACAGAATATAGCTCTGGCAGTAGCTTCATTCAATTCTTTTGCACATTTGTTCAATTATTTTTGTCCACTGACATCAGCCACACGAACATATCAAAGTGGAATTTAACAGATGGCATCTATCATGTTAGCTAAGAGCAAGGAAATTTTAACTGAGGGCTGTCTTCACACTAGTGTGTTAATGTTGAGACCTGTAAAGTAGAAGCAACTGAGTAGATTTCACAGAATATTCTGCGTTGGAAGGGACCCACAAGGATCATTGAGTCCAACTCTCTAACGTATGGCTCGGGGATCAAACAGGGATCAAATCCTTAATCTTAATGTTATTAGGACCACACTCCAACCAACTGAGCTAATCTCAGGGTTTAGTGTGAATAAAGGAAAGTCTCATTTGATGATCTGCAGAAAAAAAGGACAATACATATCCCTACATACGAACTCAGTTTTACTAGCAACACAGCAAGGGAATGAAACATTCAATTACAAGAGCAAGTAAACTGTTCTCAAGAAAAAGCACCTGAATACTTTGGTCAGAAGTTAGACATTTCAGAAACACTTCAAAAAGAAAGCAATAAGATATCACAAGACTCCATCACGACCAACTTAAGACTTCCCTTTAGTTAGTTTTCTTCAAGAGCCACTTAAACACAGCAACCAAGAGTGTTAGAAAAAAAACAGTACGTTGAGACTACAAATACAATTTACATTCTCCTTTCTCACCTGAGAATCATCTTTTGTTTCTTTGATTGGGCAAGCCGCCTCAGTTTCCCATAAGAAAGTGGCCACACAATCCAGAATAGCTATAAACCGTGGGCTGCTACTCTGAAAACAGATTGCAGAGGAAGACCACAATAAGTGTAATAGTTAACACTTCCTCATGTTTGATATTCCACCTTACAAGAAACTGTCACGTTCTTCTAAAAACCTTCACTACAAAGGCACACAATTCCCACCCCACTTCCTTCTCCCCAATTTATTTTGAAGGTCATCACCAAAAACTTTGTCTAGTTAAACACTTACTATATCACCAAGCATTAGCTAAGAACTGAATATGACATCCAAATATTCAGAATAAATTCAATATTTAATCTAGAGATGTATAACTAGATCTTGTCTCTGTCTAAGCTTTGAGGCGTTTTGGGGTATAATACACAGTCCATAATTTAAAAAAAAAAAAAAAAAAAGGCACAAAAGAAAAGCAACAGAAGTCTGTTAGGTGAGGTAACAAGGTAACAGGACTATTAATTACATTCACTTCCTGTCAGTGTTTTCAGACAAAAGTAAAGCAGTTTGTAACTGCTTCACGTCACAGATTTTTCACCACACCTTTGGGCTGAAGATCATGTGGGTGAGGGGAGAGTAAGAGCTGCAGATTCACAAAACCAGGAAGAACAAGTCTACACAAGCTTAAGTCTAATAATTCCCTCAGTCTAAACTTCAGTATGTGGAGTTGTAACCCCAAAAGCTCCATGGATTTAAGAATTCTAGAATGAACAATCTATGGAGAATGCAGAACCTAAGCCTGAAGATACAATTTACAATATTTTTCCTCCTAAGAGGGCCCACAATGTTTCTATCTCTCTCTGTCTGTGCTGCAGACAACACAGTCCGTGAGAAAAAGAATTCCGGGGGAGTTTCTGCAGGTGAACTGTGCACTGCTTCTCCCCCTTCTTGCTTTCTCCGTCCAGCCCCAAAAGCACAGAACTCAACATCCAACACAAGCAGAACAGACGACTGGTGGTACAAGCATCATAAAGTCACCCTAGGACAGCAGTTTCAAGTCCTCAGGTATTTTTCATACTAATTAGACCAGTCTGAAATATTACTGTTCATCAAGGCTGTTAGTTTTTATCTAGTTCTTGCTTATGATAAAATACTCAGATATGCTTCTCTAGCATCTAAATCAGCTTTGTTATTACATCTCTATTTTAAACCCTCAAGAAGTCTCCCTTGTCAACAATCTGCTACACACTACACATCTTCCTGTGGCTTCATGTTACAGGATGAGAAACCTACTATGATGAAATAAGAACTGGAAGATCATTTGTCCTTACAAGAGTGCCCCTGGAACAGACAAAGTGGATGGTGGTAGTATAAGTAGTTGTCTTTCCATCAGCATTGATGCACACAGAGCCATTTGCATAGGTTAGAGAAACATGTCCAGGTCTTTCAATTACTAGCTCTTTGCTGGCAACACCAAGATTACTAATAGAGGTGACTTCAGAATAAGAAGCCTAGAAATAAAGAAAAGCATGTAAGCAACTTTAAAAAAAATAGACACAACCAAAAAGAAAATACCTACTACAATACTCTTATATACAGGTTATCTTGAGAGTTCTGAAAATAACAAAGGTATAGAGATACCTCCACATTTCTCTCCCATTCTGTATTCAAGTTTCACATATTTAACAGACAACCTCCACAAGTAGGTATGGTTTGATTTTTCTTGTCTTTACTTTTAGTACAATAAGGCACTTGCAGTACCTTAGAACACCCATCTACATCTCCCGGGCTACATAGCTTAGCACTTTAGGGATGCCTATGTCCTCTGCAGTAGGTAGAATTTATTGTAGAGCTCTTTAAAACACAACATGTGGAAGCCTCCAGCTGTTCTTAGCTCTGACTTTAGGGATCTGCCATGCTTAGCAAAGGCTGAAAATCACTAACAAACTAAGCACTAGAAAGACAGTAGGTGCTACTACCAAGGTCCAAAGTCATTGTCACTTCAACATAACTGGTGTTTCCTAGTTTTAAGAAACTACTTTAAGTCAGAAGCAGCAAAAACCAGAAGAATATACCTCCAAAACAGCTGTCCACAGACTTCTGCCCTTTTAAATTTTTTTTAACAACTCTGCCTTTAAATTGACCCAATGTGCTCACTTTTTACTCCAATATCTCCAGCAAAGAAGTAATGAAGCCCTAAAGTGTCTCTACATGTAAAGGAAGCAGCCTTGCATGACAAGGACTATTGCAAGCACAGGGAACATGTAATAATTCTCTCTCAAGTGCTGTGATGTTGATGACTGGCTTCAGCCACTAACACATCCCCTCTAACAGTAAGGAGAGAAGGTGTTCTCTCTGTTTTATAGAAGGAATTAGGACAGCTTGGTGAGCCTCTAGTTCAGCTTTCCCTACAGCTCTGAGCAGCGATGAAGTCAGGCCATAGGCAATGGGGTCGATTCAGCCTGTCAGCCGTTACCACTTCCATGATAAATTGTTATACTTCAGAGCAATACAGAAAGTAGAAGCCCATAACAACCACTAGCCTTTTTTTTTTAAATTTGCTTGGCAACATCTGCCTAATCTACTCAGATCCAAAGAAAGCTCAGGGAGAGTAGGGGTGCAACAAAGAACCTTTAAATAAATTTCTTCCACAGTTCAATCTAAAACAAGCACAACAAAATATCCAGGAGGAGGACAGCCTGCTCCTAAAGAAATGTGTATTGCTAGCAGTCTCAGACTCCAGCAATTCATACAGAAGAGATGCAGTTTTTCTGCCTCTGAAACACAGGAGAGAAAATCATGAGTGTCAAACGTCATTGGTACACTTGTAAAAATTAAAGCTTTGGTCTTTGAAGAGGTGGACAGGAGCTCTACCATTCTGCTATGGTTATGCCACCACTATGGGTACACAGAACATCCCTCTGCACAAGGAGTCAGAATTCAAGTGGCTGTCTTAATCTCACTTGTGTCTGTTTCAATCTCACTCACATGGCAAAGCAGCTCTGAGCTGGGATGGAAAGGGTACTCACAGAAACATGCCTATATTCCATCTGACAGACAGATGCTCTCCGGTCACATCCTGGGACAGCAATCAGGGGTCGACAGACATTTATGTAGTACTTCTTGCGCTCACTTGGTCTTGAATTATCCATGGCATACCAGTTTTCACCTCTCTTCTCAGATTTTGCTAATCTGAGCAGAAAGAGAAAGTTCTGCTCTAAGAACACACATTCTTCATAGACTCTCTCTAACTTTCTCAGTGTCAAGAAACAGAGTACTCTTAAGGCATTCCAAAGTAACTTTTCCCATTCTTTTGAACTGATAAAATTAGAAAGAATTCTCCTGGGATATAGATCACAGCTGACAAGGCAGTATGTTTTTATAAGCAAAACCATCCCAAAAAGTCAGTTTACATCCTAGGAGGCAAGTCAACATACTAGAGGGATTTCAACATACTTGCAGTCAAGACTGTCACAACAGGTGAAGCTTCTGGTGCTGTCTACACAGGAAACCGACTTCAGCCAGAACACTGAACTAGAATAGCTAAGTTACACCACCTGTGTCACTATCCTACCTTGACAAGTCATATTGGTCCATGGTGTTGCGATCAGTCACAAGACATTCCAGCGGAATTTCTGGACAAGCATGTTCAGTGTACCACCTGAAGTTGTAGGTATAGTTATCTTCTTTCTACAAATGAGAACAGATCAGAGAGGCTTTCCACACAGACAACTTTGTGACTCACAGCTACTCCTTTATATGCCAACCTTGCTATCTCCCCTTGGTTTTGGAATATACCTTCTCAGACTGATTTGTGTTGGTCTGTCCTGTCACAGATCTTGTCATTCCCTCTGTCACCAAAAATGCTCTTGCCAGAAAAAACCTGCCCCGGTTCTGTTAAAGTGCTGTCTGCTACGTACACAGTCCTACCATTTGTTACTTCTCAGCTAGTTTGGTTTTTTTCCAGCAAGAAATACAAGATGATCAAAAGCACTAATAATTACATGGCCCAGGGACTACAGGAAAGTGAGGTAAGAATCCAGATCCAGGTAAACAGCTTACTGTTCACTGGCTAAGGAAAGTTTTATGGCTGCAACAAGAGTCAAATATATTAAGATAAATAACTATTTATTCTAGTCTGCTTTTTTTAACTGGATGTTTCCATACATAACACTCTGCTTGTACTGACCTAGTAGCTATTGTCAGTACTTTAGGATGGAGATCCTTCCTTTCTTCACATAGAACTTCTTACCTGATACTCAGGCTGACCTACTCCAGCATCACGGTCACACAGGAAAGTTATAAGGGTAGAGCGCTGGGTTTTATTCTCATTGTTGTATGCTGTACCATTTTTGTAGGTCAACTGAATCAGGCCATCATAATAGGAAAGTCTGGAACTGGGCAGTCCAAGATTCCAAGACTGATCCTTACTAGAAAAGAAAAACTGAGTTTTCAGAGTGAACAGAATGCAAAATTAATTCTGTCTCTAAGAGAAGTCTTACAAATAGTAACCAACTAAGTTGCTACAAGACACCATAATAAGACATAATAATTAAATAAGGGTGATTACACCTCAGGGAGCTGGGATAAAAATGCTGCTAAAAGGAAACTTAAAACATGAACAGATGTCCTCTTTTGAAAAGGAAAGGAAGTTACGTATTGCTCAGGTATCTAGAAAACTTTAACACTTTCTTCTCTAAAAGGGTAACAATACCCTACAATACCCTTCAACTGCAGACATCCTCATCTTGAGATCAAACTGGCCTCATCCGATTACATATGAGCAGTGAATATCTAGCACTGCACAACAGCTCTCTGCTAGGTAGGTACCAGCTTTGGTTCAGGAATGTTTCTTCATTCTGATTTAACATTGACTCTATCAGACCCAGCTTGATCATCTTCCTCTGAAGAATATTTTTAGGGTCTGCAGTGAACTGTCCTTGGCTGGAGAGTAACTCAGAGCCAGCTCAAGTACAGCTGCAAGGGTTTGCACTGTACCCCATCTGTGGCAGCAGGCTGACCCAGAACCTGAAATGCACAACTACTACCTCAGACATAGTCTGTTGGAGGCAAAAGCAATTCTGCTGTCACAGCAGCAGTGCACACTGGAACCACGTCTGCAACAGCACATTTAGTAATGGAGATCATAAAATCGTTAAGGTTGGGAAAGACCTCCCAGATCATCAAATCCAACCATCAAATTTAGCACCACCACTAAATTTTTACCACTAAATCATGTCCTCAAGTCCATATCCACAAATTTTTTTTACACTTCTAGGGATGGCAATTCCACCACTTCCTTGGACAGCCTGTTCAAATGCTTGACAAGCCTTTTCATGAAGAAATTTTTCCTACTATCTAATCTAAACCTCCACTAGCACAACCTAAGGCCATACGGTACAACATCCAAGCTCTGGGCTTCACCTCTGCCTAAGGCAGCCCCTGCTCATCTCAAGAGCAGCAAGCTCACATTCTTTAGGCCAGCTCTTGGAATACAGCTGACCCTCAATCTCTAGTTTGTAGGTTGCCTTAAAACAGCTGCAGTAGTTAACCTAGTGTTTACAGTCCCTATGGATAACAAAAGGGAGAGCAATGAGCACATTCCATCTCACACGTTAGCAAGATTACATGTAAGTGCATTTGGCTTGAAACAGCTGGCAGTGTAATTACTGCAAATTACATGCAAATTACCTGAACCTATTAGAGGTAGCCCAGTAATTCCTTTACATGCAAATTGTTCATTGTTGCACACAGACAACAACACATCATGCAACAAGAGATGTTCTCTTACAGACAACAGAATTAGTTACTCACCTTTGCGTTACTTGGCAAGCTGCTGATTTTGTGTGACACAAGTCATCAGGCAGACTGCCACAGATGCTTATGTAAAAGAAGTACTCCATAGTATTAACCATATAGTAACTTTTTGCCTTGGCCAGGGGTGATAAATCAAAAGAGAAGCCTAATCAGGAAGGAATAAACTTCATCAGTTCCATTTTGTCCTGGTATCTATCACAGGTTTTGATTTAGTCAGTCACACAGCTAGTTCACCTTCCCCTGAGTAAGTCTCCTTCTATGTAATTACTGTTCCAGAAACAAAACGGACAAACTAGAAGCATGGTTTCTTATACAGAGAGATTTATTTCAGTAAAATACACATTACATCTATTTTCCTACATTCACTAGGGGAGTATTAAGCTTATGCTGCTCTGATCTTCCATATGCATATACTTAAAACCATGGGTGCTTAGCATTATGTTGAACTCACTTGGCCCTTGAGTATCATAAGGACTTATTTGTTGTGGCGTTAAGTTCTATCCCTAATGACCTTTTGATTTGCTGAACAGAAATACATACCTGCCTGAGGATCAGATACTTGACAGTCATCTCCTTCAGTTTTAGACAGGACACACGCAGCAGCAGTATACCAGTCAAATGCATATGAACACTCATGCTCAGCCATCAAGATTGGAGCACTTTCTAGATCACCTGGTATCACAAGAGCAATGTGTTACACATACAGACAGCCAAGCTGCCAACAGGAACTAGGAATCTACATCTAAGAAACTGATTTCTCCTCAAAAGCAGACCAAGATAACTGTTAAAGTACCTCTTCTTTGAAAATGGAACCAAAATTATTTTTCACAAAGTCTTTGTATCGTCCATCCCAAAATAAAAGTTTAGCCCAGAAGTAAAGGTGCAGGGCTCAATCTATTCCTGAGAATTATCATAATATTTGGAAAAAAGTCTACTTTGATACTCATAACTGGTGTTTTACTACAAAGTAATAGCTGTACTAGAAAATAGTGCCTAATCTCATCCTAACAGCCAGCACAATTGGAAGTTTCAGTTTCCTCAGGCTGAGGTAGAATAAAACAGCTTTTCTATTTCCCTGGGAGATAGTTAACTAGCAGGCTGTTACAATTGACATGAATATTATTAACTTCTGCAAATGTTTCTGGCTTTCATAAACTGCCAGCAGTTGAGATACAAACCATACTTATTGGAAAAGAAGCCTAAAGTATCTGATCTCAGTTCAGAACCACTCTTTTCCACCAAGACAATCTAGAGAAGGAAAGTGCTTCCACATATTTGTGGAGTTTTAAACACATAAACATATTTAATCATGTTTGGAAGAATCTTATCTCAAGAGACTTACTCAAGGGTTTTTTAAGAGTACCTGCATAAAAGGTAAATAGAACTAAATACCTGCAATTACATTGCCATCCTCCTAATAAACAAATCATAATGCTTCAAGCTTTTGCATAGAAAGAGAGAGAAGACAAAAGCACATGCTGACAAAAGCACTCATGTCTGGGCTTATTAGATGACCCTCAGTTTTTAACTAGATCAATGAACAGGGTGTGGATGTTCCTACCTGGTCTGCATATTAGAGTGATAACTGTTTGGATTTTTTCTTTTTCTTTAGAAGGACAGCTGTCTCCATTTGAATAGATAAGCTGAATATTTTCTCCAACCTTTTTTGGAGAAGATACAAATGTTCCAAGATTCTTACTGTTGTTTTTCTTATCTGTAAAGACAGTAAATACAGAACTTTTGTTTCTCTGAAAGGAAGTAAAACTTCTGTTACATAACAAGAGTTTCCATTTGTCTAGTTAACAGAAAGCATCATTAGGAGTTTGATTTTACCTTGCCAAATCACGCTACAGTGCCTATGGTTCTTTAGTTAGAAAAAACTGCTTGCATTCTTCCTTCAAGTGTCTTTGAGACCACAAGAGAAACATGCTCCTAACTTCTGTTTCCTCAAATAAATGAAGGCACTCACGACAACCAACCCCATTTGCACAGGAAGTGCCAAGCCTTCAGAGGCTTAAAAAAAACAACAAACCAAAAAAACTCCAGATACAACACCAACAAAAACCTCTGACTCACCTACAGAGCAAATAGCAGCACCATCTGAACAGTTGGAAGCTCCTCCTCTCTTCCACACTTTATGGCAGACATTGATGTAGTAATGTTTCCGCTCTAACTCTGAAAAGCTACTGTCCACAGCTTCCCAGTTCTGGGCTGACTCTGAAATACAGAGGGTTGTTAAGAACAAGTCATCTGGATAATTGTTCCAGCACCTCCATACCAAAACACCTTTTCACAGAATCACAGAATGACTAGGTTGGAAGAGACCTCTAAGATCGTCGAGTCAAATCGATGCCCCAACACCTCAATCAGACCATGTCACTGAGTGCCACATCCAATCTTTCTTTAAACACATCCAGGGATGGTGACCCAACCTCCTTCCCGGGCAGATCATTCCAGTACTTTGTTATCCTTTCTGTGAAAAACTTTTTCCTAATATCCAAGCTAAATGTCCCTTGGCACAGTTTGAGACTGTGTCCTCTGGTTCTGTCAGTTGCTGCCTGGAGAAAGAGACCAACCCCCACCTGACTACAACCACCTTTCAGGAAGTTGTAGACAGTGATAAGGTCACCCCTGACTCTTCTTCAGGCTAAACACCCCCAGCTCCCTCAGTCGTTCCTCACAGGGCTTGTGCTCCAAGCCCCTCACCAGCCTTGTTGCCTCCTCTGGATGCACTCAAGCATCTCAAGGTCCTTCCTGAACTGAGGGGCCCAGAACTGGACACAGGACTCAAGGTGCGGCCTCACCAGTGCCGAGGACAGGGGGAGAATGGCCTCCCTGGTCCTGCTGGCCACACTGTTCCTGATCCAGGCCAGGATGCCCTTGGCCTTCTTGGCCACCAGAGCACACTGCTGGCTCATGTTCAGTCGGCTGTCAACCAGTAGCCCCAGATCCCTTTCTGCCTGGGTGCTCTTTATAGAGTACCACACATCTGTGTGATGACCTCTCCTTCAGAGCATCCCCCAGCACACAGAAGCCCTGATTTCACCGGCATTCCCCACCAGCTGAGATTGCCACCTTTGTCTGTCCTGTGAAGCCATAGCTGCCAAGTCCTGCCATTTCTGGATGGGTCCAAAGACATCCCCTTTGCACGAGTCACTGGGTGGAAGCTGCTGAGCTATGGTGGATCCTGACTGGAAGAGGTTGCCCAGAGAGATGGCGGATGCTGCCTCCCTGGAAGTGTTCAAGGCTAGGCTGGATGGGGCTTTGAGCAAATTGGTCCAGTGGAAGGAAATTGTGCCTGCCCATGACAGAGGAGTCACACTAGATGATCTTTAATGGTCCCTTCCAACCCAAACTGTGATTCTGTGACTTAAAACCATTTATGATGGCAGCAACCAAGGCAGTCATGGACATGGCTACTTTCATTAGGCACTCAGTCTGTTTGGAATGAGGGAAGCAAACAGCAGCATCCCAGAAATTCACTAAGAACAACAAAAGCTGACTAATATTCAGCTAAAGAATTCCACTAGAGACGGCATGTAAATTCAGGACTGTAAAAGTAACTTAAAGCTAGTTTTTATTGCCATACCTGAACTGCGGATAAGAGGTGACAAGTCATAGTGTTTTCTCTTATCAGTAACTCTGCAAAGGAGATCTTTTTTCTCTTTAACACACGCATATTTTGTATCCCAAGTAAAAAAATAGGTGCAGTCAACTTCACCGGTGAATACTGGAGTTCCTCTACCATCGTTACCTTAACATGGAAAACAGATGAACAGATATGAGGTTTCTAGTGGAGGAAGGGGAAAAAGGCAAGGAGACTTGAGGACTAGCAATGAGCAAGGAAGACAAAAAGTTTTTTTGCTGCAGAGGACTTGCATTTCTGATTTTTTACTGTTGGCTGAGAAAAAAAGGCTGTTTTATACTTCCATCTTCTCAATCATCAGTGTAAATTTAGACTAGCAGTGCTACTACACAGAACATCCTGCCAGCCATTGAAATTACTGCTTACTGCAACAATATTTATTTCTTGTGTTAGCTGTGGCTCAAAGCAAGCATTCATTTGAGCATAAGGTCTAATAGCAAGCACAGGAGTCAAACCCTGAGCAGAGCTGTCACAGCTTGTTAAACTCACCTGCTGTTTCATTGCACTCGAAGTTTATGACAGTCATTCTCTGAAAGCCGGAACTACATGCGTCCCCATTCGGATAAATTAAAGTGAGATCCCCATCAGAGTATCTGAGTAAGAAGTCAGTTTTAGATAGAAATGTGGGGTCAAACAATCACACAGTGTTCTTCACATAACAGAAGCTGCATTCTTGTCCATTTTTTAATTGTTTCACTCCAAGAGAAAACAAATGCTAGTTCAACATCAGTACTGACATTTCTACAGCAACAAATGCTTGCATCCACTGATTTTTCTGATCACTTTTCTTTAATTTCTATAGATATTAAAGAATGCTCTAAAGCTCCCCTAGGTATGGTGGGATATCTATTCCCACTAGTTTACTGTATGGCTGTTTTCGCAAGAGGAGGAAGTCACTTCCTGGAAGATCACTGCAACAAACCTGTCACAGACAAAATGGAAGACCGTATCTACATGAATTAATCTCTGCTTTACAATCTCAGGCAAACTATTGTCCCTATATGCCACTTGGGAATCATCTTATACTGCTACTGCTTTACATGTAAAAAGGAGAACAACAGGCAGTGCATGACAATCTGCAATTGGGACAACTAAGTCAGTGGAAGTCTTCCTGTCTAGACAATGGCCTCTGCCAACCTCACTGGCTCCTGTTTGCTAATGCTATCCTGGTATACTATTAGTTTTTCTAACAAAAAAGTGAGCAAAAATGCTTGCATTTTGTATCAATTGTTGGTTACATGACAAGTAAGTAAGCAACAAAACAGGAAACAAACACCAATCAGACCAGTTAGCAGGGCTAAAGAGCATTTACACACCTTAGGGTTTGGTTCGCAAATCTTCCTGCCACTTTTTGCTGGTTATTTGAAAGTTTTACTTGGCAAGATGAAATGTATTCTGTACCATCCCTGCAGTTACCTGCAGTGGTTTTCCCACATACATTCAAGTAATAGTAATACTCCTCCTTGTCATCTTTGGCTGAATATGGTGTGACATATTCTGAATGAATAAAAAACAAAAACGTGTTTTAACACACATCAGGACAGACATGAAACTCCAAATATCAACAGAGGACATTTTTTCTGTCCCTAAATAAGGAAATGCAAAACTGGCTAGTAACAACCACAAAAATGAAAGAAAAATACTGAGCTTACCTGAAAATTGATTAAGTGGACTTAAATCAATGGAGATATCATGTTGCTCATTAGTCAGATGACAGTTCTTACTCTCCAGGTAATCCCTGTGACAGGCATACTCAGTAACCCACTCAATTTCATACCGGCAATTTGTTTTTGCTGTAAGTTTGGGACCTGCACTCTGATACAGAAGTGAACAGAATTTGAAGTGTAAGTAGACCTACTTGAAATATAACCTTTAAAGCAACAATATCACATTCCTTTAAGATCAGTAACAACTACTTCACCTCTAAATTACTTAAGATGTGCAAACATTGTTTCTGGCCTCTCAGAAATACGTGTTGAGAAGAAATAAAACAGGTCTTATAAATGATGTGGCAAACTATT
The DNA here is from genome assembly GCA_013390045.1 of Picathartes gymnocephalus. Classification (NCBI taxonomy): domain Eukaryota; kingdom Metazoa; phylum Chordata; class Aves; order Passeriformes; family Picathartidae; genus Picathartes; species Picathartes gymnocephalus. The sequence goes on from WEKY01064346.1 coordinate 15,923, forward strand.
ACAAGTCTAAGCAGAAGTAAAGCATCAGATATTAGCAGAAGGACAGCAGAACTAATAGTACTTTAAAAAGTACTTTTTCTTAATGTGTTGGAAAAAGCAAAGATGTGAGCCCAAATGGCCTAAGCTTGGACTGTGTTTGCCTCAGAGAAGTCCTCAATGTAGGGAATAGAGGTCAAGTGCTCTCTGAAGGCAAAGTGGACTTTCAGACACTGGTGTTTTAGCAACTTCAATTCCCGTGGTCCAAATCAAGACATAGACATTTGAAAACTCTTTAGCCAACACTTCTGTCAGATGAGTTTTCTGTAGTGAAATATTTTTGCATGTTCAGGAGAAACAGTAGTCTTGGTTTTCGTCACTTTAAAGTGAAACATTAGAAATTTAAATGGTTTCATAAATCCGCACTTCTGCCATCCACTGGAACAACTGGCAGATACACAGATGTCAGGTAAGTTAAAGGCACAAGTATCATCAGTAATATTACTCATAATACAAGAGTGCATAGCTATAGTAAGGTAATACAAAATGACAGTAGACAAGAGCCAGGTTTGTTTCTGCAGCAGGAGTGAAAAGATCCCTCATCTAGGTCAGATGAGGGACTAAACATTAAACCAAAAATTAGCCAGATAAGAGTCCCCTCTTCACTAACCTGCAATGAAAAGCATCACTATATGAAATGGCAGAGCATTAGCAATTGCCACTTCGGCCCAATTCAAGGAATGTAGGTTGCTGAAATTACCCACCATCACATCAAAGTGACTGTCACACCGCATTCAAGTTAGGCTAAAACAGTGTCCTGTATAAAGTGAGTTGTTGCTGAACACTACAGATTTTACTTTAAGTTAAAAAGAATTCATGAGCCTGCTTAGTAAGTGACATACTCCTGCCATGCAATGACACTTACTAGCTACTTTTTTTTCCCTGAGGAAGAACAGATTAAAAAAGAAACCAGGTAACAGCTATAAACATGCCCAGCCTGACTGAAGAGGAAGAGTGCTCATTAGCAAGGAAAGGTGTGTGCCAAGGTGCCCAGGATTAACTCTACACTAAGCCCATCCTATGCTTAGAGGAAGGCCTTGAACCTGTAAATGGACAGCCAAATTCACCGATACAAGAGACAACATACTCCAGGGGAATTTTTATTCAAGTTCTTGCTATTTCTTAAGTTCTAGAAGACTTCAAGAGTGTATCTAGAATCTCACACTCTTCACAAGCTACAAGCCACGAATACTAATGCTCTCTTCAAGCCTGAATAAAAATGAAAGATAATGCACAAAAAAGTTAAGACCAACCAGTTAACACAACGTAAAACATTGAAGTTACCTCTTCTCCCCTCTTTGATGGGCAAACAAAAGTGATTGTCACTGCTGGATTATGGCCTAGGCAGAAGCCTGGCCTTTCTTCATCACGCTTGTATTGTCTCTCATAACTCAATACAAGCCTAGAAATAGAAAACAACAAACCAAAAAGACAATTAAGACACCGCACTGTACAGAAGAAGGATATTCTTCTCAATCTTTGCTGACACTCAGCCAGAATATACCAAGGTAGCCCTGCTTCTGAAAACAACTTTTATGGAGATCCTCATTCCTTTAATCTTAGAGTTAAATAAAAATAAAGATTAAAGTAGTTCCAGCAAAATTACTGAACACAGTATCTTCTGGCACCCTACTTAAGACTATGCTGAATGCCTTGTGACTCAAATTGTAGTAAGAATTTAGCTATAGTCACAGGAACACTGGCAGTTTTGCTCGCAAAACTACTGCTCGAGAGCAGATGTGGCAAATGTTCTTGCAACATTTGAAAGTAATACCCACTCAGGTTTTGCCACATTCCTGTACTTTATCATCTCTCTAAGTATAAACTCTTTCCATTCTGCCCCCAGAACTAACAGCAAAATGAACTCATTGGCAAATTGACAGGAGCTAAGAAATTGGGTCAGATCAGGTGAGGAAGGAGTAGGAGAATAAAACATGGTAATTATCTGACAAGAAGAGACAAATAGCAAGATGACTTGGATGAGAGAACAGGAAGATCACCACAACTTCCCAGATATGCATTATTATTCTGGCTTCAGATGAGCCACACCTCTAGCTGGCCTCTCAGACAGAGATATACAATCACCTTACTCCTTCCCAGGCCACCCTAGACTGACAGAACGCATACAGTGAATATTGAAACAATGAAAGAGCAGAATAACTGAAACAATGAAGAGCTCTTCAATCCTAGCAGGGGTAAGGTTGTTTGCCTAGCACTTTTCTAGAGTACTAATAGTTGAAGTTCAATATGAGAACAAACTTGTGCTTCCTCAGACGTAAGCTGCAGCCTTGGTACAGAACACCTCAGTCACTTGTTTCATACTGGGGAAAAGCCCTGCAACAAAGGACTAACAATTTTATTTGTAAACTAAAAACCCTCAGCTTTACCACAGACAGGTCAGATCCAGGTTATTAATTTATTCTGCTTGTTTTCTTCAGCTGGCATCTGAAATAAAGAGAGTACTGCAGAAGTCAACACAGGTACTATTGACCCTACAGACAAGGCAAGCAGGCTCAGATGACCTGAAACTCAGAAATGTCAGCATGTTAAGTAAGTTCCCTGAGCCACATTATTTTGTTTAGGTGGGGTTTCAACATGGTTTTTTTTGTTTGTTTATGGTTTGCTTTTCTTGGTGATGGAGTGGTTTTCAGGGGGCTTTTTGGTTGGTTCATTCTCTCTTTTATTTGTTTGGAGGGTATCTTGTTTTTTTGGTTTGGGGTTTTTTTTGTTCAAGCTATACTTACAACACAAAAGACAGTAAACAGAAGCATCAATAAAAGTTTCTTGTAATTCCAGCCCTACCACCACAAGGAACACTAAGTCTTGCATTGCTTATCTATTTCTTCTGTTAGGAACTCAATGCAAAAAAACCACAGAAAGTCAACATCTGGTCCTATTCTGAACTTTAGAAGTATTTCTGGGGAGTAGAGAGAGCCAAAAACAGTGCATAAACCCACAGTGAGCCAAACGCATTTACCCTGTGGGCCCTTGGAGAGTAGACAGTCAGGAGCAAATCTTACTCTACTGCTTGTGGGCCGACAGCACCAATTACCCCTTGCTTCTAAGCATTCTGTGATTCTGTAAAAAGAATTTTTCTTTTCTCACAGCAAAGGAGAAAATTTGATCTGTTATGGCAATACCACAGAACGCCTGACAGACTGCTCTGACAGTATTTGAATAGTTTTCTGCTAATGCTTCAACCCTGAAGTGGTATTAATGTTAAGTTTTAGAAGATTCATCTGTTACCAAGAGTGTTGTTTCCAGGCCAGATGACTGAAGTGTCCACAGGAATTATTACCACAAAAATTGCATACCTGTCTTTGTCTTGAAGCTTCAGCTGCTCCTTTGGACGGCCAACATCATATGCCAGACCTTCATGTAACAAGCAAGCAGCACTGCCAGCAGGGCAGCGTCTGGTCTCTCCACTTGAACTTCCTGGTTATAGCACATAGAAAAAAAGTTACAGGACTCAGTTTCTAAGCCCTGCTCTACCTGAAGTATCTTGCCATTATCTGTGGGTTCTTCTAAAAAGACTTCTAAGAAACAGGCTACATTAGAACGTGAGACTGACAAGACAAAACCTGGAGTGCTTGTGGTAATTCATGCTGCCCTGGTTGGGGAAATTCAGCAAATTCATCCTACCTGACAAAGTAGCTGCAGCTAGTTGCTGGTATAGCTGCTGGATACATAGGGCTTTGAAAACTTCTGAAAGTGTGCCAAGTATTTATTTTTTTTCCCCACAACCAAGTAATGGATAACTCTTCCTTACAGGGAAGGTTTTATCCCCTTCCTTGTTTCTTATTAACCATCTGATTCAAAGCTGTCAGCAAAAAGTTTCACACGAGTGAGATGTTTAAAAGAATACACCTCTCACTAAAACTAGAAGTATTAAACCCTTAAGAGGGGCACAAAATATGTATTTAACTGCAGAGCAAAAATCACAGTGGGAGTATACAGCTAAAGTAACCTTTTCAGCAAGTTTAAAGTACGTGATTTTGCTGGTTTAATTCCGTATACATATAGCTCTCAACAGAGGAAAGCGCTAGCTATGCACCAGTACTTAGGTAAGGACCTAAACAGTATTTTAGATGCACCTCAGGACATTCATCAGGAACTGGACAACAATCTGGAGTCCAGAGGAATAAACTTAGAGTACACGAAGCCCTGTGAACAATATTGGTCCTATCTGGCAGCAAACAAACACAGATACAAGACAAGCTGCGCTCCTCCACTTAGAACAAGTGACTTAAACTCTACTAACAGTACTTGCCCATCCAGAACACCTCAATACTTGAAAGGTAGGGAGTTTGAAATACATTGTCTAAGTCTTTAAATACTGCTCTTTGGACACAGGACAACCTTAATGGAGACAATAGCAAAGAACCACACTACAAGAAATTTACACACTGATAGGTGACACAAGCAACCATTCAAACCTATGTCCCTGCAGACATTTATGAACAAGGAATCATCATCAGAATCATCCACCAAATAGTGTCCTGAAACTTGGATGAGAGGATTCAAGTCATGTTTCTTGAGATCTCCATCAAACACATAGCAAGGGACCTAAAACAACAACAAAAAAATTACATGCAAACCATGTAGGGGGAGGTTATGAACCTGGGCATATATGAAGCCCAGTTAGCTTGTGGAAAAGCTTTTTTTACTTTTGGAAGCTCAAAGCTAGACATGCTGATTAAAATGCAGCATCCAAAGTTAGACTCTTTTGCTCCAGCTTTTAGAAGAGTTTTACTATAAACAACCACCCAATGCACAGAAAAGGTTCAAGAGTTATTTAAAATTCTCAGCTCCACCAACTTCCAACATTTATGCTTTACATACCTATGAAAAACATAGGTTTATGGAGGTTGTTTGGATTAATTTGGGATGGGGGTAAGTAGAGGAAAATTGTCATGTATGTGAAGAGTAACTTTTGCATGGATAGTACATAGATTACCTCTTTCACAGGTTTAAATAAGTCTTTCTTGCAAGCCACAAAGGTCCTCCATTCAAAATAGTGCACACACTCTGTTGCTGTTACAAATTCAGGGGTACCCTATTTAAATAAGGAAAAATAATGCTTTGAAAAACAGACTGGTTTTATTTTACATCTGTAGACATTATGAAGTTTATTCAAGGGATTAAGAAAAACTGAATACAGTACATCACAGAACAAGGGCATACAGTTTCTTAATGGCACTTGTTAACAGCAAAATTGTTATATAACAGCTTTGTTGGGCAACTCAGGAAGATGCAGGATGCCAAATCCTTAGTCTGCATATGCACCAATACTCAACACATGCCAGTCCTAATATGCCGTATTTCATCTTTTAGAAGTGCTCACTATGCCAACTGAAAATGACAGAGGCACCAGTCATATCTGCTTACTAGAAAGGAAGACACCAATAGAAATGCATATAAATAGGTTAACACAGAGGCAATGCATGGTTCATCAGTTCCCTGTCTTTTATCCTACCGAAACAACTGATTAGCAGCCTCCTCTGCCGCACAAAGAATATCCCTGACCTTACCTGCATATCTCTACAGGCTCATGCTATACACATTTGTATAGATTTCAAGATTGGGGTTCTACCATGGTTCAGAACTGAATGTTCAACTGAATGTCTCTCAGTGAAAAGACAACAATTTTTCACCTTGCCCTCTATCACCTCAGCTAGAAGCAGTTTTAGCATACTTAAACAGATTCCCTCTCTCATTTAACCCTGCCATAAAAGGGGAGGAAGCAAGTTGTTCCAGACACTATTACAAAACCCTTTTACTATGTCACAAGATGAACAGGTATTAGAACTGACCTAACTAGAAGCAATCTGAAGATCAGTATGAGCTGGTGTTACAGCTGAAGTTGAGCAATAATTTTTAATTTAGTTTAGAGTCATCTGCTGAAACAGAACAAGAAGCATTTAAGTCTCTGCTGCACTGGTACTTCGTTTGAATTGGCTGGATTTCCAAGAGTGGGTGTGCAATAGCATTGTCAGTGCCAACGGCAGCACCAGTAAATACTTCTCCCAGATACACAAATATGTGAACTGATCACAGTCTGTACCGAGCTGTTGTATCTCTTAAGTGCGTGGAGGGTGTAACTCTAAAGGAACTTTGAAGAGAACTGCATGCACACAGGCTCCTAGGAACTTTTCAGGGATCTCCAATCACACTTCAAACACATTCTCACAAAAAACTATTTCCTCAGAAGCCCAGCTGAATATAGAAGCACTGTTAGTTCAACAATGTGCAGACCAAGCCTAACGCTTACTGTTGTCAACTATGCTGCCCCATAACAGAGGTCCGGTCATTTTCTTCAACACTACTCTATTAAACAGTCATGCCAGTTCCACAGCTCAGCCACAGCCAACAACTGAACAACAGCTCACCCTGTTATGGTACCCTGTTGACTCATTCCTCCATATTAAGCTAATAAAATACTACAGTGTAGTAGAAATATTAAAGACAAAGAAGAGCCCATAACCAGAGCTAAGCTGCAGACCTGCAACAATTTTCTACCAGGATTGAATTTTAAAAGCCACAATAAATCACGACCTTAACAGTAAAATGTAACTGGCTCTTCTTTATGCTATGAAGCTCAGTAATCAGTACATCCAAAAGTACAGCAAGACTCCTTAAAAAGTAAGTCAGAACTAACTGTCATTTCCATTGAAGATAAGAGCACATTATTTAGACTTACCAGTGTTTTCCCACACAGGAAGTTAATATTGCTTTGAATTTGGTGTTCACTGCCTTGCTGCAAGCACTTATGTGTAGTGTTGAGCTCCAGAAGACTTTCAGAAAATTTTTGCAAGGCTAAGTCACCTGGGGTTTAAAAATTAGAGGGGGGGGAAAGAGTGTTATAATACAACATCTTCAGAGAAGCTCAACAGACAGGGTCTAGTTTAAACCACTGAGCAGCACAAGACATACCAGTCCACTTGAAGATGGCACAATTGAAGACCTTGGTGGATCTTCTGAAGACCAGATCTAAGTTAAGATAGTGTTTGACATCTCTAATAACACTTGTACTTTCTTAAAGGTTTTCAGCAAACACTTAAAAAAAAAAAAAAAATACAACTGCAGGTGCTACTACAAACTAGCCACCTCCTTAGGAACAAGGAAAGCTGTTACCAACCAGTTTCAATCACAATTCACTCCTTCCTCCTACCACCTTCTATTTATCAGTTTATCAGCCTTTATATCATTTATAATAATAGCATCTGCACAACATGAGAGAGACTCTATCACAGAATGGTTTTGCTTAGAAAGAACCCCTCTGCAATAAGCAGGGACATCTTCAACTAGATCAGTTGCTCAGAGCTGTGTTCAGCCTGACCTTGGGCATTTTCAGGATGGGGCATCTGCAACCTCTCTGGACAACTTGTTCCAATGCCTTACCACCACCATCATAAAGAAATTTATTCCTTCTATCTAGTCTGAATCTACCCTCCTTTGGTTTAAAATTATTACCTCTTGTCCTGTAACTACAGACCCTGTAAGTCCATCCTCATTTTTCTTACAAGCCTCCTATAAGCACTGGAATGCTGCAATAAGGTTTCCCTGCAGTCTTCTCCTCTCCAGGCAAACCAACCTCAACTCTCTTACTCTGTCTTCATAGGAGAGGTGCTCCAGCTCTGTGAGCATTTTTCTGACCCTCCTCTGGACCTGCTCCATCAGGTCGATGTCTTTACTGTGCTGAGGACCCCTGAACTGGATCCAGTAGTCCAGGTGTGGTCTCACCAGAGGGAAAGGAGGGGCAGAATCACCTCCCTCGACCTGCTGGCCACATTGCTTTTGATACAGCTGGCTTTCTGGGCTGCAGGTGCACATTGCTGGCTCCACTTAATCTTTAATCTACTTAATGAAGAATATACTGGTGCCCGTGCACTGGCACTGTCTGCAGACAAATCCAGCACAGATCCCCTGTCTCAGTGCAAATCCCCCGCATCTCCCAACCCCTTTAGCACAGCACACATGCTGCATGAAGAGTACGGTCAGTGCTTTGTCACTGCACACTGTTCTGCTCCCCAGTACTTGGTGTAAAGAGGAAAGGTGGAGCACATTTCAAGTCATGATGAGCACCAGCTCAGGCCACTGAAATGTTTCTGCTCAAGCCCATTTTGGTTAATAATAAACACCAACTGCTTTTAGATCTTACATGCTAACTCCAGCCTGTTCATTTTTTTTTGAAAAGTAGATTTTAATTCTGCAATGAGTTTAGTTTGAATTACAGAAAACACTGTAAAGTGCGAACATGGGTCAGCTTCATGCAGAATTCCATTCTGTTCCTTCCATTTTAGTTTATGTCTACACTAGGGAGAAAGCAAGTCAAATCTATAATCATTGCAGATTGCAGCTTTGCACCTAGGCCAAATGTTGCTTCATTTTAAAAAACACACTTGTTGGAACTTTGCCCAGCCTGTAATCTCTTCACTCAAGGCAAGCAAAACTACACTGCACCCAAGTAATATACCCTAGAGACCAGGAGGAGCAGAAGTCAAAAAACTGGACAGAAAGAGGATATATGTGGTTTGGGCCTTTTTTATTTCCTGTGTTATCAAAAGGCCATCTTCAGATTCTACAGCTTCCGGCACTGATGCTAGCCAAGGAGCCTTGCAGCTCTCTTAAACCTAAGAGCTACATACTGCTTTGAGAGCAAGAGTGTTATTTATCACGATTGCTTAGAAGATACTGTCAATGTGTCTTCTTTTCTTCCACAGATTAGCAGAAGGAAGCCAACGCAACTTTCTAGACAAGAGATGTATATAGTAACAATATGCACACGACTTAAAAGCCCTCCAGTTATAAATCTATACAGCTACAAGCCCCCATTTAGCAGGGAACTCATGGCAGCACCATCTGAGGACTTAGTGCTCTGTAAGCACTAGTTTCTCACCATGCTAAAAACACAATACATTGTGTTAAAGGCACTTGTGAGCTGACTCCAATTTTCTCAGTTAAAGTAATATTCAAGAAAAAACATGTTCAGCCAGTATATCTTGTTTACTACAGGCCAATACGCATGCTCTCTTCCCCCTCGCATGCTTACAATTAGTTTGGGAACTTGTTAGAAGTTTTAGTAAGAGTATCTTCAGTGGCACATGCCTAATCACACCCTTGCTCACAGAGCAAGGAATATCAACCCCTCACATGATCAGCTTCCTTCTAGAGCCACAACCACTTTTACTGTAACATCAAGCTCCCTCTACAATCATCACTCATGTTTCTTCATGACTTCAGAGACATGCTCCTTCCACAAGGCAACACACTACAAATCAGCTAGCACTGTTTACAAAAATTAGCACCAAATACTTCATATTACAGAGTTGTGCTAAATCAGTATCAAAGGCACTGTCGACAACATCTTCTGTTCACTGACTCCATCTGTTCAGCTACTCAACAGGAAAAAGACAATCATGGAAGATATCTAATCAGTCTAGAAGAAAGTGGCATTTAGGTGGCAGCTATCCACTCATCCTACAGCAGCTGGACAAAGTGTACATTTCACCAGCAGTGTTTGTTAACAAACACTTAAAGTAATATCTCCACTTTCTAGGAGTAGTCCAACTACATGGCACATGAATCACTAGGTATCACAGTAAGTCAAAAAGTTAAATAACTACCATGTCATTTCCATCCTCACTGGTGTTCATGAACTGAACATTTGCCTGCCCTTGCAAACTTCTAGGATTAATCAATAAAAGTGCAGAGGAGAGGTCTTTGGGGTCTCCATGCAAACCCTGGTATGTCACTGCACATTTAAGATTAGCCACAAGGCTTCCCTGGGATACAGACCGATTACTGCCACAGAGCATATGGCCTTAACAGCCCGCAAAGCTGGGAGCAACAAACAGTCCTACAGCTGTCATCCCTTGCACACCTGATATTTAAAAAACAAAAACAATTGTCTGCAGTGATTTTTTTCTGAAAGAATGAAGAAGAGAACTGATTGAGCCCATATTTGAAGAAAGCATACAACTTAACAAAATTTATCAGTTGACAAATTGCCCTTCCTCCCCCACATAGAAGTCCTTCAGCTGCCCACAGCTTTGGCATGCAGGTAACCTCATGTCATCTGGACTGCTTGAAGACAAGTATGTAGTTTAGCGGGTTTAGGTAACTGGGAGTCTACACCTGCCTAGACCTGGATCAGAGAGATTCCTCTTATCTCACTAGGAGTGATTTTATTTTTTAACAAACAAGTTTGATAACCCGTTAGCACGACCTAAACTCAGTGTGATGGTGATGAAGCTCCAAGGCATCTAGAGGCATGAGCTAGAACAAAACTTGGACAATTTGACCAATAGAACAAAGCAAGATTCAATGACAATGTTAACTGCTCACCTTGATTTCTCACTTTATTGCAGGGTAGTTAAAAACTTATCCCACTTGAGCAAGATTCATGGCTTACCTTTGAAGGTCATTTGAAACTGCCTCAGCAAGATCACAGTATATCTGTTGCTAAATCCTCTTCCACTCAGTAGCACTGAGGCACTCAGGAACTCAAGGTTTGCATATAGAGGAATACTTGATACTGCTCAGTCATCACCCAGCTCTGTTCTCCCTTCCTGTCTCCACAAGAAGTGTGGAACAAAACCTACACAAGCTTCTAGTTCTCACACTTCCCTGGGGAGAAGAGACTTCCTCAATCTCACTCCACCTGCCACATTCCAGTCTCACCCAAAGCAGCATGTTAAAACAGACGCTCAGATGCTGCTTTCTTTTCTAATCCACAGGCAACTGAAGCCTCAATGGCATATGAGTTGAGACCCCCATCAGCAGGAATTAAAAATGTGTTTTACTCCTAAAATGTACAACAAAAATAACAGCATCAAGTGCTCTAAGATGCCACACTCATCAGAAGATGCTACACTACATGCACTTTGAACATAAATGCAATCTAACCAGTCATCCCAGAAAACTCTGGAGCCTGAATATACCTTTATTCATGCACTTAGTGATTCTGTAAGCCTGGGTTCCAACATTAACAGTTTGTTTGAAAAGCACTGATTGATCACAGACTAAAACCAAAGTATCTCTACTATTAATAGAGAGGTGTGGGGAGAATGGAAGCTGACTAGCTGCTGTGCATTGGCATACAGATGAGAAACACCCTCCTTCTCACCATAGTCTGGCAGTTCAAGCTCAAGCAATTCAATGAAGACTCATAGCTTCTTGTAAGAGCTGTCTGCCAATGGCTGGCAAGATTGGCAAGCATGTTAAATCAGACTTCGGATTTGCAGATATTATTAAGTAATCTGAAGAGATACTGCTCTTCAGAATGCTATTTCTTTATTCTATTAGAAGTTACAGTCAACTATCAGAAAGCCTCTTGAACAGTACTCATATATTATTGTTTCATTAGCCAAAACACAAAAGCAACCTTGAAAGCAACAAACATCCATGAAAATAAATAACGTGAACTCAGGAAAAAATACTGTTCAGAGCACAAGGTGCTTCTGACTCATGAAATCATGTGCGTGTGTATAGGAATATGTCAGTTTCATATTTAGATCAGCATGCACAAGTCTGCCTCTCCTCAGAATACCAAGGACATCTGTGAACTACTGAAGCCATCACCAGATTTGACACATGTAACCACAACCAGAGAACTGCATGTAATTAACTTCCTTTCTGTGTGAAACAACTTGAAGACGACACCCCAGACACCTAGCAATACTCCCAAGGTTGCATTACAGAGAGTAACCTGCCTCTGAACAAAGACCTGATATTACATCAGTCTAGGCTGAGTATATTTTAGAGCTTTAACTCAAGCTCTATCCTGCGTTCAGTATTTACAAAGCTGTGCACAGCCCATATCCTGCCACAGGTAGATGCACTTACTCTACTGGAGATAGCCTTGCAGACTTTCACACTTGATTACAGTTAACCAGAGCATAAGATACATTTCAGTGTCCCATAAAGTCACTATCTACAATCAGATCATGTTTTACCAAATCTCCTCAGTAAATCTGCAACAAAACAAAGCTTTACACTGTTCCAAGAAGGAGGAAAAAAAAAAAAAAATCTTTGCTAACACGAAGTTTGCAATAGTTGTAAGATGATCCATTAACGTGGCTCTGAACTACCTAAAAGACACTTATTTACTTACCTACAGACTGATTGGTATTCCTCTTGATGTCATGTGCACAGACTGCACTTGTTCTTCCACACTCTTGAACACCAGAACAGAAATTTATTTTATAAAGCACCTCTTTGTCTGCATCAATTGCTTCCCAAGTGTAACTGAAAAGACAAAAATGCCTGTCAGTTGGTATTCAAGTTGTCTTAATTGCATATCATCTAGATACCAGTCCCTAAAATAACCAAGTTTAAGTGCTAAGAGCACCACTAACTTAAACTCTTATTCATGTTCTATATTTGTAAATACCATAAATAATTGCTATTTTGTAGAGACTAAAACAGATTTAACCACTTGTGGAACACAACATCGAGTCTATTTTCCCCTCTCTTGAACATCCAGTTATCCATTCTTCACCATCAAACCTCTGTGAAGGCCACCCTAACTAAGGATCATCACCTCTGATATGTTATCCTTGACAGCCTGATAAATTTCTGAGATGTCTTTGGCAGGCTAGACACTACTGCACCTTAGAGTTCTGCCCAACAACAGTGGCAGAAGTGCTAGGTCTAAGTGGAATAGAGCAGCCAGTCTCATCCTGCAGTGGAGCCACCCAGCTTCAGGGTCAAAATTGGGGTTAAGAGTCTTATATACAGACCAAAAGATGCTAAAAGTGCTTATTAGGGCCTAGCCGCACCTTTAGGCATTATATATATATATATAT
>WEKY01064348.1:0-23011 GCA_013390045.1 Picathartes gymnocephalus
TAAAGTGTTAATAGTTGCTATGGCTACCTCTTCTTCCACCTAATCATAATGAGAGTATCTCTCTGAAAAGAAGGTAATTCTTCCATTTTGCTGATAAAAGACCTTTTCATGTAATTCTTGTTTGCTCCTCTCTAACCTTGCATCAAGAGAAATTAAACAGGAGTTTGGCTTATAAGTGATAAGAAACTAACATTAATTTTATATGGTTAAGTAGTTCAATCTAAACTAAAAGGAAATATTTTTGGAAGTGATTTAATTTTTTGAAATTCAGAAGTGGAATTTTAGTCAGTGCCACCCTGTATTTTGACTGTAGGTGCAGGAGGCACAGAATTTAAAGGCAAGAACCTTGTCTTTAGACAATGGGAGTGGAAGGGAAGCGAGGAGTACCTGTGGAGCTTGAATCTCTGAGAAGGAAATGGCACTCCAGCATTGGCTCCTACATCCCTTCACCAAATACAACATGGCACGAGTGGGCAGTAATCATAACCCACCTGGGTGTGTTAAACATTCACCCATGTGCAGGCAGCCAGTGCAAAACCAGTGCACCATTTTCATGCTTAATTTATAACTTCACTCATAATGCCTTTCCTTTGCAGAGGTGCACAGTCCTGAGATAGAAGCAGTAGTTATGTTGCATGAGCTCAGGTCAAATACTTTCATCAATCAGTCCTTAATACTCTGTTCTGCTTTTCTTGTTATTGAGTAAACCCAAAGGTATAGTATTTTTGGTTTAACAAGACTGGACCCCACCTGCCCACCCAAGCTAAACATATGCTAAAGAAAAAAATACATTTTGTTTGAACTTTTAGATTTAAAATGTAAACTACAGCATTAGGTCATTGGCCTGTTTTATGGGTGAATAAGTGATGTTTATAAAGATTTTATTACCCAGTAATGTCTTCATTCAAAGTACAAACAATTACTAGATAACTATTTCCAAATTTAAGCACAGATGGGGAATTCTAACCACTGGCAGACAGAAAATTCCGTATGAAAATCATTGATCCTGTGGGCTGACTTGTCTACATCTAAAGTTGGTGATGAGGACACACTTTGTTAAGCATCCAGTATTTCTATCATAAAGGTGATAGTTCCTTTCTCTCTCATCTTCCAAGCCTTACTGCTTATCTTCTATGAATTATGTCTGAAATTTTCAAAGATATTCAGTGTTTAGATCAGCAGGATTTGACTTGTAGACTTCCTGAATGCTTCTACAGAACTCAATTCATCTGCACAAGAAGGAAAATATCAACCAGTGTGCTTTACTATATGCTTTATTCCAGAAATTTTATGTACACAGAACCAGGGAGACTAATGCATAGACTGCTGTGCAGAATTCCGTTGTTCTTATGTGAAAATCACTGTTTGTGAGAGTTTTGTGAAATGAGAATGCATGTTTTTACATATCTGTGTTTTTTTTAACTGAAGAATAAAATTGAATTGTGACCTTTTTGAGAAAAAAGAAGCTGTGCTTTCCTGAGGTTTCTTGAAAATACGGGCTAAGAGCTTTTTGTTCCTTTTTTCCTTCTTGGCCAGTTATTTTTCTGCTAGCCTCTGGGCCTTTAGGGTGAGTGTCTTTGAACCACAGATGGTCAGAGAAATAAACTCTTAAACCTTAGGAAGAAGAGCATGAGAAAGAAAAGCTAGCAAAATATTCACATTGATGCTAGCATTATGGAGTAGAGCAGTATGTAGAAGCATTGATCTACAACAGTGCTACATTATTCTTTACCTAAATAAAATGAGGAATAGATTAAAAAAAAGGAAAAACAACAACAAGTTTCCCCCACCCCTGACTTTCAGAGTTAACAGGCAGCAGAGAAAATAGATGGAAATATCTTTATTGTTTACATTTATACATTGAGAAGTGAGCCACAGAAACACTGAACCACTTGATACCACAGAGATGGTTTGTGACATCCTGGGACAGAGCCCTGACCACTTGGATCCTAGACTGAAATGAAAACCTCTAGTTTCCAGAACTACTGTAGATTAAAATGCAAGGTCTTGTCACTGATGTGTTATTTACAATTAAATTACACTTACAAGGGTTCAGTTATAAAGGAACTGCTTGATTTAAATAGGAGCCACTCGGTGCCTTGGCCACCAAATACACTCTTCTTGAGCATCTTCAGCTTTCAAGGACAAGCACCCATGACACAGATCCTCAACTTACTAAATACAGTTGCATAGAGAAAAAAGTACATATTGCCTAAGGTTCAGTTCTTCTGAAGTTGGTAGGAGCGTTATCACTGTTTTAGGGAATATCTGAAGTTGGTCATGGTGTGGTCATCGGAAGTCCATGCTAACCACAATAAGTATTTACCTCTGTGCAGAACTATTTGCAGGTCTGAACTCTAAGAGATGACAGAATACTGAGTTTTACACAAGTGAGGGTGTTATAAAAAAATAATTAAGTAAAACAAAGCCCAGAAAAATAAATAGCACAAGATTTAGTGATAGAAGCATGATTACCAGTGCATTTTTTCTGACATAAAGTCCAGAAATTAGTTTGGATAAAAACCTAAAAAAAATGGATGTGGAATGTCATACAGCAGAAGAAAATGGTTTTTTACTTCAGTTCTGATTTTAAAAAACCCAAAATAGTTAGCAGCTTGTTCTAGATTCATCTCAAAATATACACAAAAATTACTTCCAAAATTGCAAACATTATCCAGATCACACATCATGAGGCTAGGAAAAAAAAAAAAATCTGAAATATCTGTTGATATCAGTTTATCCTCATATATAAAGATGACATTTTACAGTTACTATATCTCTAATAAAAATGCATATATTTGTAAGCAGTCCTTTTTAAATATTTATCATTTTAAAATTGTGTTCTTCTCTATTACTGTCCATAATAAACAAGTTCAGCAACTGAAATTATTAATTTGCACTCAAGGATATTGTGATATTGAATGAATAGTACAATATTAAATTATTTGTAAATAACAAAAATCTATCAACATAGTTTTTCTTACATTTTGCAAGAGAATATTGGATCTATTTTTACAAAAAATGGCAGCTGCTGCATCAATTCTCATCTTCTTTCCAAACAATTGAAAGTTGACGTGCCTTAAAAATTCACTTTTTGTTGAATGGCATCTTTCTCAATAATCTCTGTTACTAAGCGTAAAACAGTTGTACACTAATGCATAACTGTTGTAGGAGCTACTAAATGATTGTGTGTTTGAGACACATGAAAGGCCAAAGAGCTTAGAATTACCTTCAGCTATCGATAAGATGAGATGTGAACTTGGTTCACACACACTGAATCAATTATCCGAAGATGATAACTGGCAACAGTTGAATAAGTGTTAATTCTTTACCTAACCTAGTAAGGCTTATATAAGACTTTGGGGAATAGCTGCAGATTATGTTAAAAGTTTCACTTGAAATATTTGTCAGGATTTCCTCTGAGAAGCTTGGAGGACAAAGCTGTCTCTTTTTCCCACAAGGTCTTCGACCACAATATCTTCCAAATACCTTTTTCTATTACATAAATTTTGTACCTCGACATTGGTGCCTCAACATTTATTGTATTTGGCTCTTTTGCAAACCACCTCTTTCCTATTTAAAAAGTCTCACAGTTATCGTTTACACCTACATCCCTTCTACAGCCTGTAAGAGAGCAACTCTTTCTCCCCTGTGAATACTTTTATGCACCAAGCCTTTTCAAGCAGCAGAATTCTGGGGTCCTAGATGTTTTGGTTGGTCAAGAGAGGAAGTAACAAAGTATATATACTTGAATACAAGTTACTATTTATCAGGATGTAAAAGAATCTCATGTCAATCAGAATTAGAAAAGAATATTTCTGACATGGGAAAGGTTCAGACCACTGAAGCACACAGGAGCAACTTTGAATCCATGCTGGACCATTATTGCATTAAGTGTACAGAATCTTGAAGTTAAGTACAAACAGTGCTAGGACATCACAGAGCATTTTGAAATGCTAGGCTACGTATTACTTAAGTATAGAAGTCAAAAGGACAAGGTTAATAAAGCGTAAGAAAAAGAATGAAGGTGCAGAACAGGCTATATTGGCAAAAATTACTAGAGAAGGAACCAAAATAAATGAGTCTGTATGATACATTAGCAAAGACCCTGCCATTTCCGCTGAGGATAAAATAAGAAGGCACAACAGGAAATCTGGAAACTAGGAAAAGACATCTTATTTTATTTTTATCTTTGTATGGCAATAAAATTACTGATATATATTCTGGTGTCTTCATTTGGATTCAGGATTCTTTTTAATGTTGGAATTTAAAAAATTTTCAAACAATTTAAGGACAAGAAATCAAAACATAGAAAATGCTGCATGGTACACAACCAGAGCTGAACACTGCTTTATTTTGTAGTTGTTAAAGTTAGATAATTATTTCAGAAATTTTGCTATTACAGGGTAAAATGGTCTGCAACCTGGCATGTTCCAGAGAAACTTTTTATTAGGTGATCAGCTCTGGGTTCTGAATACAATCTTATGTTAAAATAAAATTTCTAAATCATTTAGCTTTCAACAGTCAAAATCCAAGGGGTTTCTCTTTCTAAGTGTGTTTTCAATAAACTAACTATTTAAAATTTTCTGATTCCTTTCTAATGTAGCTGGACACACTAAAAAGTCTGTTGTTTCATACCATTAAAATTATTTGAGGATATAATTAGGTCATTGCCTAAAATTGATCTCGTGTTGCTCAAATATGAGTGTTAGAAATAATGAAATATAGAAATAGAACAGAAATAACTAGTACTTAAAACTAATCTTACTTGCAGGTGTACATACATGAGCTTATTACAAAGTTATGCCTAAAGAAAGCTCTCGAGGAACAATGCAGTAATGATCTTTCCTGATGTATTTCCATTGCACAGCTAGAAAATGCCACAGACTGCTTTCCTACATTTATTGCCACAGAAATAGAAGCAAAAACCAAATATTTGCTGGGGGATAGGAGAGAGGAGATATTCCTTTTCCCTCCATCATGTCCAGTAGCAACATGAAGCTAGAACAGCTGAGAAAGTGTGGTCCTGTGCAGTTAAGAAATAAAGACTAATTTAAATCCAAGTCCATCCTTCAAGGAAAAGGAAAGGTAGCAGAAGGCAGTACCAACAGCAAGCAACAATGCTCACTGAGATGCCTCGTACATGCAGAATCAGGAAACCTTAGTGTTAACCACATATAGGTTTAAACACATTTCAGCATTTTCATTGCTGAAAAATCAGCAGTGTCTACTGTTGAACACACATACTCTGGCCCATTTCCTATGTTAGCAAAAGTCTTCTGATTTGGAACATTTTGTCTGTGATAAGGGGACAGGCAACTATGCCTAAGATTAAAAAGTTTTGTGTAAATATCCTATGAAAAACTGCTAATATCCTAGAACAACTGCTAATATCCTAGAACAACTGCTAATCCACTTACATGGTACTTTGTTAGATTTTTAAACGAAATCTTCTTCTGGCTAACTTGTAATATAGAAGATCAGACAAACATTTTTGTTGCCATGAGTCTCCCAGAATAATTCCAATCTACTTTTGGTGAACAGAAAGCCAGATGATTACTTAATCAATCTGTACAGCAGCTTCTCACTACCTATCTTGAAACTTAACTCCAACACTGTTTCCCCTTTCTGTAGAATTCCAGGTCTTTAGATTCTGCTAATGAACCACATGTAACATTTCAAAACACTGACAGCTTTTGTTCATTATTTTCTGTTTGGGGTGGGGTTTTTAGTTGGTTTGGTGTTTTTTTCCTTTTTCTGCTTGGGTTTCCATTCACGTGTCATGTTGGCAGTGTAGGCACCTATACTCCAGCACATTTAGTTATTTTTTTCTTCCTGTCCAGGTCAGTAATTCAGCAATCATCTTTGGAACTGGCCTATGGCATTAGCTCTGCAGGCTTAGAGGAGCTGAGCAGTAAAGAGCTATGACTGTTCACCTCCCAGCTTACCCATTTATAAGTAATTTCTAAATGTCTGTTCAGAATTCAATTTCCTCATTACCTTGAAGACAAATCCCTGGGGATCTGCCATATCCCATATTTCTCTTTATCATGAAGATTTCCCGTTCTAACAAGGTGAAATGTGACCTGTTGTCAAATAATATTTTTTAAATTTTTTCTTATATGAGAACAGTTGGCAAGAACAGAGTTATCACAGCACAAATGGCTTTTGCTGTAATGTTATCTCTGATTACTGACCACGGGATTCTGGCATTGTAACAGGCAACAGTGGTGACCCTTGTGCTTGATCTGATGTCAGCTGCAGCTCTGCTAATGAGAGTAAGAGAGGGGTGACAACTGTAGTGCATAAATCACTGTTATAATATGATGAGTAGAAAACAACATTCAGAAACGTTTCAACTTTGGTATGAATCCTAGCCAATGCTGTAAACCTAATGCCTTGTTCTGGCAATTCCTTCATGCCACAGCATGAGCAATGTTTCAATTTTGCCTTTAATTTCCATGAAATATTTATTAGTCACTCCTTATTTGGGTGTCAGATTAAGATAAACAAAAATCAAGACAAGTAATCAGACATCATATTTTTATTATTCATGGAACAGAAATAGCAGTAATGTCACAGATCATGAAGGACAACACCATTTACTCTTGCTTGGGTTCTCTACTTGCTGAAGAGCCATTACAGATATGGGGTGAGCATGCAGATTGAGTCCTGGGCAACAGATGAGAATCTGTATTGAATGCCTCATGCAACACCAATGCCGCCTTTTCTGAAAAAGATGCTGCTCCCTATTTTTATAGATGTTTCTGAAGGAAATATGTTTACACCCTTGTTTGTTTTCATGCATTGTTTACCCTGATGCTATTCAAAATATGTTACCTGGGATGTGCATGTAAGAATATGTGCTCTTTATTTGTTGACTTGCAGGCAATTGCACCATCATGGCATAGCACATAGATCATAGATTAGATATCAGGGAATAGCAAGAAACATTTACAAAATATTAATATCCTGAAATAGCAATAAAAAGTAAATCTTGGGAAAAAGCCTGGTTTTCATTAGAAATAGCCTCTAGTAAGTCTTGGTACTTGGTATGAAATAACCATTGTCCATACTTATTTCTGTTTCCCTTCAAAACCTGGTTGGCCATATTGGAACTGCCCACTGAGAATAGTTGCTGGCCTGTGCTGAGTCCTAATTTATGCCTGGAACTTGTTGGTCATGGCAATGACTGTTCTGGAGACCAGCCCAGCAATTCAGTGGTATGGATGATGGAGTTTCAGGGTCAGAAGACAGTTTTTGGGAACATTCTTTTCAGTAGTGATAATGTCGTCCCAAGAACTGCTCCTGGGCTGAAACATTGTCTAAAACACCTTAAAAACTATGGAAAGAGATACTCTCTTCATAGTTTGTGTACCATGTACATATTTTCTGTGGAAATTATTTCCAGAAAGAGAAATGAGAGAACTATTTTTATTTCAGTTAATGGGGAATATCAGGAAGAATATGGTGAGACAGTATAAAGAAGGTTTTTCTTATTTTCAGAAAACCCAAACTAGAAATGCATTTGCTAATCTAATGATTTGGGTTTTTATGGAGTTTTTTTTGTGGCCCCAACAATTTTAACTCTTATTCTGCAAGAAAAGTAAGACAATAGATCCCAGCAGAGTGAAGAAAGAATGCAGGAGTCAATAAATACAAAAACAGAAGTCTGAAATATTCAACACCACATTTATATAATTTTCTAGAAAAATTAAGGATTTAATGTCTTCTAAATGTCAATGATACAAATCTGAAGTTAAATGGCTGGTTTTCAGAGGTAGTGGTCATCTGCTTTACTCACAGACTTCTGAAGATAAAATATCCAAAATATTTTAAAATCAAAAATTCTGGCCCGGCAGTAGATTTTAGGCATTTCACCTGTATGCATGCACTTGCAGAGGCAGTATGTTGTCCTGGATGCAACAGCAAACACCCAAGAAATCCAGTTTGCAAGTGCTTGATAAAAAAAGTTGTGTTTGCATGTCAGGTCACTCAATGGAAAATGGCTCAAGGCGGGCCAGGAGCATACCAGTGACAAACAACTCCTTTTTAGTTGTTTAACTATAATGTATCAAGCAAAAAGAAACAGCTAGACACTCCTAGACTTTACCAGACTTCTGGATTCTGGGAAAATAAAAGATTCACAGCTTCAGTGAGCTTCCTTGAACAGTGCACTTTGCTCACTTGCACTTGGGGAAAATCCAGGCTGAGCCTGGGCCTTCAAGTGACCGTGCACATTTATGGACTGATGCCAAATTAAGCAATGGACAGAGGCTTCAGGTAAGATGTCTGAGCTACTGGAGGCAGAATGCAAAGAAAAAATGCTGACACGTGTGTGAATCAAAGCTGTAATTACGTCATGTATCCAAATCCAAGAAATCTCTCAGCACCTCTTCAAAGAAGTTCTGTCAGATGCCATACATCACTGAGATAGTAAACCTGCACAAAGGCAGGATGGATTACATTTCTTGGATGTGAAAGCCCAAGGCATTCTTCTCCCAGAGATCTACCAATGGGATTTTAAATTACTTGGAACTTTTAAGCCAACACAAATACAGGATCAGCACTGGTGTACTGCCTATAAAACATTTGAGCAGCAAAAAAATAAATGAAACAGATATAAAATGTGAAAAATCAAACACATTGAAAGCTATACACAACAGAGACTCTCAAATTCGCTGTGAAACCATTTTGATGAAGGATGAAGAAGATCAAGAAGAATAAATTTAAAAAGCTATAAACTATATTCCACTAAAAATATAATTAAAATGTCAAGAATATATTTATGTTTTATTGATAAATGGACACTTAAATGTGATCAAGGAAATACTTCTTTATTTTAAAGAGGAAAGGCAATAAATAATAGCTGTGTATGTAAGAAAAACAAAGGAAAAATGTAATGAAATTATAAATAATTAAATGAACCTGATTTGGTTTTGGAAAAAATGCAAATAAGTGAACATGTTGGTAATTTAGGTTGCTACTTTTCAATAACATGGTGGCATATGTAGTCCATTGTAGCTCTTGAAGATCATCTCACTGAAAGGGACAATGCTGCTTGTCAAATAGCATTCTGAACCTCAGCTGATCCATATAAAGAACCATCTCCAGCCTCTGCGATTCCAGCAACATCCATCTGCATCCTCTCATGCATGAAGATCTGCTCTGAAATTTGCAAAATCAGGCCCTGCAGCATTTTTTCACATAAAAACAGGGAAAAAATGGAATTTCAAATTGAAGTTTGTGCATGTAGGGAATGTCCTGGTTCTTTTACCAATGACAACACCAAACTTTGATCATTGTGTTCTCTGTTGGGTCCTGCCCTACTCCACTGCACCTCAGTGGCAGCATGGCCTTTTCTGATGCTTTGCATTCTTAAGATACACCTCTCCATTTTAATTTGAGATGACAGCCACCAGAAACTTCACTTTAGGATATTTTTATCTTCCACCCTGGCCAAATACCTAAGAAGATATGAGATCTATAGATCCCTTTGCAGCAAGCACAATACCCTCCTTTTTACTTCCACTTCTTTGAATACCTCTCCTTGGCTTAGTAGGAAAGGAAGACACCTCATGTGTTCAACAAATAATCTTCCTTCAACTGTTGCTGTGTTAAGAAAATAAAAATAAGACCTTACATGATCTGAAATGTTCAAAAACCCCCATAAATAACACTAAAATCTTTGTTCTTGAAACAAAGTAGGTAAGGGAAAGCAAACAAAATAGAGTATATACAATGGACACCTGGTATTTAAAAGAAGATACACAATACAATCTTAAAATTTCAAAATTTTGAAATTTAGATGTTTTACATTAGAAGGTCTAGGATATTACATTTACTTAGGATTTTATATTTACTTTTGGAAAGAAAGTGCTCCATGTCAGGAATTCAGTCTTCAGGAGAAGGCATTAAGATTGTGTAAATAGTCAGATCCACAGATTATTCTGTGCCTGTACAGAATGTAAAACATGTTACAAGCTTAATCCTGACTGAGACTTTAGACATTAGGATGATTCCATATAATTGGAAAAATAAGGAGAGCAATGACAAAAAAATCCTGATAAAACCTTTAAGGGTGTGACAAGTTACACTAGTTAGAGCGTGAGCAATCTCAAGAACCCTTGAATCACTCTTTTGTATTTCAGATTATACAGCCAGTCTTGCTGCTTAGCGTCTCTGAACAGCTAAAGCATGACAAGGAGAATTCAGCACTCTTTGGTAGGAATGAAGGGGAGCTGAATTTACTCTAGGAGTATTTCTGAAGTAGTCAGGCATGATCCTTTCCTTTTTGGGACCTGACTTGTCTTGCTGGGCATGTAGATATAAGCAAACATCAGTACTTGAAGGAGTGAAGAAATAGCCAGCACAAGTCCATGCAATATCTAGGACCAAACATAAGAAGCTGTTGACACTTTTACTCCTCATAAGGTATTTTCAGGATCAACACTTGCATAATCCTGAAAATAACTGTAACAGGCAGCAAGTGACAGTGACCCATGCAGGGCTTTTTTTTATGTCATACTGAGGCCCTTTCCTTTAAATATGTTGACTAAACCTTGTTTGCCAGAGGAAATTTATTGCACTCTCTTCCTTTCACATGTGAAACTGCTCTTCAGTATTGTTTTAGTGTAAGGCATTGTGTTAGGAGAAATCTGTCCAGCTGTAGTGACTGGTTTCATACCTACAAAAAATCACTGTAGATTTCAACATCTGTTAGGTTGTGACTTGCAGCACTAGAAAGAGGTACACAATGTAATTTATGTGATGGAAGTTTTGCCATGAAAAGCTGGCTCAAAATGTGACTCTGGACCATAACGTCATGTTTTAATGTACATAAATTACATCTTCTGTCAGTTTTAGTGGTTTTAAACCACCTGCAAAGGCTCTCCGTTGTGTAACTGGTACTTAAGAGGAGTATGGCAAGGACAGGAGTGGCAGGCAGATGGGGGCAAAGAGCCTTGCAGTTGTACAACCACCGTAAGAGTCCCTCATCACACGTCCTGGCACCTCCTTATCGTGCACTGTTGAGTGCTCCGGCTTTGCTCACGTGGTGGTTTGTGTGGTGGCAGAGGGGTGCAGTGCGTGCAGGACAGAGCAGGGCGAGACACAGGCTGCCCTCCTGCTCCTGGCCCTGCCACAGCCTGGGACAGCTCGCACAGTGGCGTGGAGGTGCACGCTCCAAGGTGAGAATGTAAATCTCAGAGAAAGCACAAATGACAAAAATCAGGGTACTTCAACAGAAGCGGTCACTTAGCAGCACTGCCGACAGTGTCAGCCCCTGCAGCAACTGGACACTGAGAGCAGGAAAGCAACTCTTTTCATTCCTTTTCCTCGGCTGTCTAATTTTTGTTAGGTTGTGTAGGTTGTAAACAGCTGGTGATAGACATTGGTAGTAGATGGCACAACCATGTTTCTTTGCCAATGAAAATGTGGATATGAAAACGTATTTCTTACATTTCCCTGTTTTTAGCAACGATGTGGCAATATTTGTATTTACGTTCTTACACTTGTGGAAAGTACTCTTTTTTTAAAGAAAATCTTTTCTTAAGTGGTTATGCATGGAAAACATCAAACAGTAATAATAAAAAGCCAGATAAAGTGAGGATTAGGAGGCAGGATTAAAATTAAATAGCTACAAAAGCAGCAATGGCAATATATACATTCTGTATGCTTAATCACATGATCAGCTATATTCATGTGTTTTATCTGTACAAAACCATACTAAAAGAAGATGAAAACCTGAACTGAAGATGTTCAGAGGATATCATTATAAATTGCAGTCACATGCTTTAAAACATTTGAATAAAAATCCCAAACTGATAATGTTGCACTTAAAATTAGAGAGGAAGCAAAAATGTAGTTGTCAGCTAAATCTATTCTAATGCATTATTCAGTTGTAGAACATATGTCCTAAGAAAAGGCCAGATTGAGAGTCATGAGTTTGCAGGTGCCAAAACAAATGAAAATCATTGCAGAAACTAGCCAGAACAGCACATCTGCAGCAGAAGAGCAATTAGTTGTCAATCTGGCAGTAGCCACTACAAAAAGAAAAGCAATATGTTACTTGATGGTAGAAATTTAGTGGATCTGAAGCCACTTTTGTACTGAAGATTTACATACTGAGAAGAAGTATCTTTATCCAGAGAAAAGGACTGTGAATGCAAGGAAAGCTGACTGTCTGCTTTTCAGGGTTTATGAGGTTTTATGGAGGTCCCTTTCTGAGGCAAGCAAAATGTCCAGTTTTGCAGTCTTGAGCACTTTATAGATATATATAAAAATTTATTCCAAAAATTCCACATACTCTTATTTGCACACAATGTGCTAGGTGCCCTGAAGGAAATAATCAGACAGTAAATAAATACTATAGTGAGGAAAGAAAATAATAAAATCCTACATAAAACAAAATGTCAACTGCCATTTCTATAGCCCAAACCCTTTCTTATGTCCACTGTGTTCTGTGAGGAATTAATCCTTTGCATCTCACCACTGCTCTATTTGAACACCTGCTCAACTCACCTTTTGCTCATTGCTAAAAATCCCCAAGAGATCTTTTTTTGCTCTCTTTATGAAAGGAATATAGGCACTCTCACACAAATACAAAAACCCTTGCAATGAGATGACAAATTATCTGTTCACTTCTGTTAATTTCTTAAGCACTGGCACAGATAAGTAAATATTTTTTAACTGTTTATGTTCAATGTTGGTGACAGTTCTAGACATTTATAGGCAACTTTTCAAGCTTTCAGTCTGAAAATCTTTCAAGACTTTGAGCATGCAAACAATCATAATCACCAGTGCAACATGAAGTGCCAGGATGTTTTGCATCCCTTTATCTCTACATCAAATGTGCATACCTGTTAAAAGGTGTTTCAACATTTGTTGATTCTTTCATACCTCTAATTCAAGGACATAAAATACACTGTTTGTCCATATGTCTATAATTTTATGTACCTAGAAACAGGAATGTCACACAAAGCAACCTACAACTGCTATGCATATTTTACCATCATCAAATCTATCATAAGTGTGGGTACAGAGAAATTGTGGTGGATCTAGACAAATGTCTTGGACTCCATCCTTTACAAGCATTTCAGCATTAGACCTATAACCTTTCTTTCTTATTTTCATTTCAAGAGCAAGCAGGTGTATTTTTAACCTAAAAACATAAATCCTCACTTCCTAAGATTACTTAGTTCTTCCAGACAGGGAAGAGTTTTATGTGACTTTGTACTTATTGGGCTAAACAAGGCATTTATCTCCAAATAAAATTACCATGCAAAGCATTTCTTTGTCTTGTACTTAATTTTAGAAATAAAAATACAGAAAATCACATGTTGACTACTGAGGCTACTAAAACATATTACCTGGAGGACTTGTATTTTCTTTTGATATGACTTCTTCTAAGTCATAGACTGAAGTACAAATATTTTCATTATTGTTTGTTGTTGTACCAAGAAATAAGAATTAAAAAAAAGGATATTTTGCTATTTTGAGCACCATGTATAGCTTTTGATTATCTCTTCTATATTAAGATCCGTATTACACAGAAGGTTTGCTCCTGAGTCCAGCATACCTATTCTAGCCTGCAAAATATTAATAATGAATATTATCCATAAAGGTTTGCAATACATTTCAATGGAAGTGTTTTTCCTATCAGAAAATAGAAATCTTCTGAAATCAAAATGTCTGTATGTGTGTCTGTATATGCATTAAGCTGCATGGCAAAGAGTGAAGCCATGTAACTAAAAGCAGGCAATATCTCTTTTCTTGTAACTTCCCCTAAAAATATGACAAGATTTCTGATAGTTCTGGAGGCTAGCCAAACTGCTGGGCTATGTCTAGTTCTGGTCTGTGCTATTCCATGAGATAAGCTAACCTCTTAAAACTAGACTCCAAAATCCAGTATAAATGTCACAAATTGAGTCACCCGTTAAAATTCCTCTCTTCCAAAAAATGTTTTCAGACCTATTTTATGCTTCTGAGTAACTATAGAGTTTTTTACAGCTATATTTTAAAATTCTTCTTTGAGAGCTCCATCAACTGAAATTTGTATTGAAGTAACTACCCCCAATTAATGTGAGGTATTAATATGTCTGAGAGCTACAGTGTTGAGTATGGAGAAAGCAGAACTGACCCACCAGAGTGTCTAATGAATCAAAGCTGCTAATTTATTCAGTGTTAGACAAGAATTAGGGTTGCAAATCTCATAATATCATAATGAAATTCCCTCTGGGAAACAATGCAATGTGTCAGTTTAGTGCACACTACCCTAGAAACCATTGCTGAATCAGGATATCTAAAATGAAATGTTTCCTTATTTAGAACAACGAGAACATTGCAAGTGAATTCTGACCAAACAGATAAGGACAGGCTGTTTGCTGATTTCACAGGGCCTCGAAACACGGTTGACAACAGTCATAGAACGGCTTGGATTGCAAAGACCTTAAATCTCATCTAGTTCCAACCTTCTGGCCATGGGCAGGAACACCACCCCCTAAAAACATGGAAATAGCAATTTATACACGCACACAAATATATATATATACATTCATTTATAAGGCATTTACCTACATATGCAAGGAGAGTAGATTGCAACTAGAAAAAGAGGAAGAGGGAAGCAGGGAGGCTCTGGGTAATATAAATTAACTTTCAGGTTATCACTGATTGTGGGGTTTTTTACCTTATTAACACTCAGGTAAACAGGAGATTGGGCTAGATTTTAACCTCAGTCAATTCCACATATCTTAGACTCATAGGGTCATTATTAAGGTTGGAAAAGGGACCTGAGATTATCGAATCCACCCGTTAGCCCAGCACCATGTTCATTGCTAAACCATATACCCAACAGCCACCTCCAAACACCTTTTGAAAACTTCCAGGGACTGTGATTCTATCACTTCCCTGGGCAGCCTATTCCACTGATAAAAGTCTGTAATGCAAAGATTGGTGGTCCAAAACAGCTCATAATAGGAGCAGTATGTTGGGTTGCTGACTGGAGCACTCTGTAACTGCACTTGCCTCCTTTTCTGACTGAATAAGGAGCCCTGGCAACAAACAAAAGACCCTGGGCTGGGTGTCTGTACTAAAATATGAGCCCTTCTGACAGAGTCTGAGCAGGAGCAGGAATTTGATTTATCCGTGCATAGCTTTGGGAAATTATTAGGCATACGCAAAAACTCCAGGACAGGCTACAAATTTCAAATGAAAGTGGTAGTTGTAAATTGACATCCTTCATATGTTCTGACCCATAAACCACTCATCACTCCCCCTCTCGTTTCTACTGTACAGGAAAATGAAGAAATCACAAGAGACAGCTTTTGGTTTAAATTTTCTTGAAGGGTCAGGCTGATGACAGGAACATCTGGCAATTTAAAGTGGCATACTTCTAATAGCTACCTAGGAGATGAGGTGTGAGGAGCACTATTACTCAACTGAGACTTAAAAAATTGACCAGACATGACAGAAGAGAAAATCATAGCTTTTAATTGCATGCAGTTGTTACTTTGGAAATAAAACCACCAGCCTTAGTGATGGCTTGTTTATCATATTGGCATCCTGTCATCTCATAATCCATTTAGGAATAAAATTGCTGATGGCCTGGTATTTGGTGTTTATCTACTGTGTATTTTAAGGTTATTGAGTTACACTTGAAGGCCAAAGTCGTCTGTAGTGTAAGTGACAGAGCACAAACTGCATTCTACTTAATCTCTGGACAGGTGTTGGAAAGAAGGCCAAATAGTGACATATGTATCAACATCTCAACTCAGAATTTTTTGCCAGTGATGTATTTGCCACATCAGCCAAAGACTTTTACTCCAGACACTCCTTCTGTTAGAGTATAATCATCTTCAGTACCACTAAAATAGAAAGTTACATTTTTTTTAATCACCAAGGAAGAAGAATCATCACAGTGAAAAAGCAGGAAAAAAATTTATGCCTTGTCAAATTAATGAATTACCAGACAAAATGATTGCTTCTCATATTGTACATGTTTTCTGACCCCTTAGTGCCCTATAATTACATTGAAATGGAAGGGGGAAATGGTGATATATTAAATAGAACAACATAATTTTCTCACCTAATGAAACTTCTTCACCCTCTGGGCAACAAACTCAAATTTCTTGGCAAAGCCATACTGGCTGTCTTGAATAACAGCCCTGTTCTCCATGTGCCTTAGCAAAGCTTCTAGAAGGATCTGTTCCCTGATGTTCCTATGCACAGAGGTGAGGCTGGCAGGTCAGTAGTTCCCAGGGTCACCCTTTCCAGTGTATTTCTTTTTAGATGGGTACAATGTTTCCCATTTTGCAGTCACCTGGAACTTCACCTGATTGCCATGACTTTTCCAATATCACGGAGAGTGGCTTGCCCACTCCATCACCAGGAAAGAGTTGCAATTGAATGGAATGCTTTAAGGAAAGACATCAAACAGGAAAAAACAAAGACAAACACTTATGTGAAGAAAACAGTAGTTAAAATTTTTAACACAAGCCTTCTTTGCACAGATATTGATAGACCAGACATCACTAGTCAAATACACAGGTTTTGTACTACTGTCTGTTGATGGCCAGAAGCTAGATCCTCACCACAGCCTCTAAATTCTAATAGAAGTGTCAAGAGAAAATTGTAGTCTTTTATTTTAAATTTAATTCTATGTTTCTGAAGCATTTTTTACCATATTCCTGAACTGATATCCTATTTTTTTCCTATCAATATAATTTATTAAAGCAGTGCATATTATTCAATTTTGTCACACCTATTTATCAGTAATTTGTAATCTTCACCCAGGAAAAGCTCTGGATTTAAAAAGGTTATTTGAATTCAGAGAGTTTGGTTCTGAAAATAGTGGTTGTGCTGCATATGTTGCTCTTTCATATGCCTATACTATGACCAGATAGGAGAAAAAAATTCACTTTTAATTGAGTCCCAAAATGTTTTATTGTAATTTCCTATATCTTTTAGCACTGTGGCTTTTAGCAAGTGCCTTTCTCTTCATTCCGCAGTCTGTTCCCTTGATGCCCTTCAGAAAAGCTGTCATATGCCTATACACTCTCTTTTGTTGGTTTCCTGGGAGTAAAGCAATGCTGGCCAGGAATTGGGGTGAGCACAAGAAAAATGCTGAAAGCATGATAATTATTTTACATTTTTTACACAATTATCTCATCTTCCATTTTCAAGAGAGAAGCCTCTAATATGTATGTGTGCAGAAGAAAATAAAACCACTGAAAAAGCAAGAATTTATAGGAGATTTCCCAGTGCAGTTAGAGACTCAGATATTTTAGGGCTGAGGAGTGAACTCACTTAGCTGGACCTGTTCTGACTTAGAGTCTTCTTACGCATTCTGATTTAGTAAAGTTAAATACATATTTGTTAATATGAACTATCTAGGAAACAAGAAATCAGGAGTGGTATAAAAATCACATGGGAAATTTGAAGACAGCAAAATGGTTGGTGCCATTTTCATCAAAAACTACACAGACAACAGAATCAGGGAACCATTTTCATGTGACTGTCAAATAGAGTTTATCAACAATGATACAGAAGTATATATAAATATATAGATGTGTAAAACATAACAAGCATATATAAAACAGAATACTGAAAAACATGTTCAGCCAGCAGAGAAATGTTGAATCTGGACATATATATTTCACACAAAAATTGACGTGGACAGAACAAACCACGTTTGCCAAAATACAAGTATTTAGGTTTTTATTTTTGTTTCTAGAGTGCTTGATCTAAGACCTACCAGGGCATTTCTATTGGGTGAGAGCTCAGTCATCATTGCATTGGAGAAAGGATATGAGAGACATAGAAATGCCATTCAGAATTAATGTCTTAAACATATCAACCCCTTTCCCTTCCATCTTAATACTCAATGTAAGGTTTCTCAATGTTCTGATTAAACACACAAACATCAGACAATTAATGTGAAGTCCAAGGCCTCTACAAGATAATGGAGACCAAGTGTTCTGAGATGGATAGCTGAAAGCATTCAAGATTCAATCCCTCTTTTCCTAGGGATTTTCTGGGAGAAAAATTTCAAACATATATTTCTAAATATTCTCTGAACACAAGTAACTTCTCAGGTTAATTACAGGAATGCCTGTATAAATAGGAAGTCACGATTTTTTGACCTCTTGCTGAAATCACACTTTCTGTCATTAGGATTGCTCATATACTAAAAATCCATGTTGGCCATAAGCCCTATGCAATTTTTCCTGACATAGTTAATGCATCTGTATTTTTTTTCTTTTTTAATTTAAAAGCCTTCTATGGTTTTAAGATGTCCATATAAATTAAAAGTTTCTATTTGAGGCTGCTGGCAGTAGGGCAGATACTTCTGTCAGGCCTTGATCTGTGCAGGCAAAACAGGGAAAATGCATGAGAAGGGTTGAGTTGGCACAATTGACTCAAGCAATTTCTGTGTACAGAAGGGCACTTCAAAAGGAGTTTGCCACTTAGCTCCCACCTCCCTCAGTTCAACCCTACCAGCATGCTCCTGTGCAACTAATTGGCAGGCTCAAGGCTTGCTCTTCAAGGCACACAGTCCCCGAGTCTGCACTGCCCCAGATCTGCATCCCCCTTTCCAAGCCCTCGGGACTCTTTCTCTACTGCCCACAACCCTTCCTGCCCAGCCTGAGTTTCTGCATCTCTGGTATCTGATCTCAGCCTCCCCAGACCAAGGTGTTTGCCCTTCCACATACATCTCAGCTCTGCAATCAGCCTAAATGCCCTGGAAATGCTTATGCTGAGTTGATG
The DNA here is from genome assembly GCA_013390045.1 of Picathartes gymnocephalus. Taxonomy (NCBI): domain Eukaryota; kingdom Metazoa; phylum Chordata; class Aves; order Passeriformes; family Picathartidae; genus Picathartes; species Picathartes gymnocephalus. Next base: position 18,766 of record WEKY01064348.1, read on the forward strand.
TGAACATAAAGGCTTCCTCATCCTCCAGAGCCTGAAGGGGCCCACTGGGGAAGGAAGAAACATCCTTGCTCTGCAGTACCCCAGGAGGAGGCTGCAAGGGGGAGCCTGTTGCAGCTATTCATGGACCAGCCGTTGCCTGCAGTGAAGGAGAGGGCAGGAGAACCTGAGCCCGTTCACCATCCAGGCCTGATCTGCTCTCACCAGTTTGCAAACTTGAATTATACTTTGTATGTAATGGCAGACCAGAGAAGATGACTAATATGCAGGCAAATAATTAGAAGTTTTTGTTTCTTATTTCTCTCAGCCTTAGAGTCCTATTTATTTTCTTAAGCACACAGCAATATTTTTCTGGACAGCAACAGAAATAAGAAAATATAAGATAGTTCCAGATATCTGCATTTTTGGTGCCCCTTTCTCTTTTGCCTGCATAGAGTCAAAAGTTCTGTCATAAGACCAATAAATTTTAGACTAACTTAGACAAAAAGAGCTGGCATGGAGGAGACCACAATGGCTTCATATGTTTGCATGTATCTTAAGACTAACAAGGTGGAATTTTTGCTTGTTAATCTTTATTCCTACAGTAGAGCTACAAACAAAATTTATACTCATTACAGGAGAAACAAAGATAATGTGTTCTGACCCTTTATTCTATTTTAAAAGATTATTTTCACTTATTTATTTTGGAGTACTCTTATTTTACCCTTGGGATAAGAGATAAACCAAATTCAAAGGCTCTAATTCGGGGCTTATTGACTTCAGTGGCCTCTTTCCCTCTGTCTTTACTGGAAGTCTCTGGCACATTAAAAAATTACCATAAAACCTTTACTGTACAGATTCTGTCAGAGAATCAAGTAATTTCCATGGGATGATTAAAACCTGCTTGATTTACTCATGTGAACAAGTTTGAATTTTATATAATAGTAGTAACTGAAAAAACAGTGGTTATCAAAGTGGATTAATGGGCTTTGGGGAGTTTCTGTCATCTGTAATATGGGTGGCTCATGCTGACAACTTCCTATGTGTAACCGTATATCCCAAGTCTAGGAACACAAACCAGAAAGTACCAAGATAATAGCAAAAAATACATTTCAATGTCTAAAAACATTCCACGTAAAAAGGGTAAATGTATAGTTAAAAAGAGGTTGTTTTCATTTCAAAGCAAACATCAGTTTAAATTTTTTAGAGTTTCATTAACAGCTTTACAAAAGTTGTAATTGTTAAACTGACAACGTCACCTCATCCAGATCTGACAAACAGCTCATTTGTTTTTTAGAATTACATTTATTTCAGGTAAATAATTAAAATAAATTCCTTGATGTGTTTATACAGCTCCTTGGTAAAAGTCCCTTCTTCCATTCATTTTTCTATTTGCTTCATTAGGTTGCCTATCAACAATAAAAATAAAATTATTCCTCTCAAATGATCACAGAGATCAACATCTTTTATTAAGCCTGTTCTAGACATGTAGAGCTTCTGAATTAAATATAACCAGAATTAAGTTGCAGTAAAAAAGCTCATGTTACCTACTTCCCAACCCATTCCAGTGTAGTTGATTTATGATGACTCTGAGAATTCTTTGTGCATAACCTCATATCCATGTAATTTACCACAAGGACTAGATCAGTCAAGAAGGATATTAGACAACTTTTTTATTACCAGCTAACACTAATGCTATAAACTCAGGGATTAAACAACATGTACAGACTCATGTCTGGACATTTCAGTTTTCAAGTCACATTGGCAGAGCTCCTTTATAACATTCTCTTCCTTGGCCAGAAGTATAGATTTAGACATTGTCATTTTCATGGAGAAGTGGTCAAGCTCAAATATTTCCTCAAGATTTGCTGTATAATAAAGGCAGTTTTCAAGAATATCCCCAATGTAGTCCCAAATTATCCCCAATGTAGTCCAAAGGATTTTGTCTCATCTTTATCAAAACAATAACTCATCAACAGTTTAAAACAGAGTAGGAAGCATTTCCTTTTCCTAATGGCATATTTTGAATGTAAACTCATCTAAAAATTGAAATTAAAATATTTATTTTGTCTTCACAAGAAATGGTTCCAAAACCATGTCTTTGTATTACACCTTAGTTATATGAGTTATGGTTTTTGGCTAAGATCATCAATAGTCCAAGGAAAAATCAAAAGCCACTGCTCTGTTTCCTTTCTTCCTCTTTGCATTCCTTTGTTTTATTCATGAAGCTAAATATTATTCATTTTGTTCCAGCTACCATTGGGAGGCAATGGGTGTGCCCTGCTCAGGTGGGCACCGCTCAGTTTGACCATGGTCAGCATTACCTAGATATGACCCAGCTCTCTGCTGCAAACCCAGAGACTGCATAAATGGGCTGTTAAATCCAGTTCAAATTTTCCAGCTGAAAAACTGGAAACAGAACAGCCAGACACTGCTGGGTGGCTTCCTGGCCAGGACTGGCCTGTGTCAGGTTAGCAGAGAGCAGGGTGGGCACAAGCTCAGCCATGCTCATCCTCATAATAAAAGAGAGTAGTCTGTCAGTCCCTTTGGTCTACATCCTTCTGTCTTTGAATTCCCTGGGGTTTTAGCTCCATTGCCACATTTTAGGATATTATAGAAGAAAGTTAAAAAACAGGAAATTTTCTGCTGTTTGACATCAAAGACACCTTATTGTCACCCAATCTTTGATTATGGAGGTTGTTTTTTTTACTGGACAGTTAGTGTGATGTCACTTAGATAAAAAGGTCCCCAAGATCTCTCACCTTCTCTGGGTCCTCGTTCAACTGCTGGGAAAATACTGGGCTTTCAGCCATCAGACATGATTTTTTTTTTTCACTGAGCACTGAGAATATTTTTGAGCATGTTTAAAAAGTTCTACGCATGTGTCTTCCATTTTATCAGTCAGAGAGATTCTAAGGAGATAACTTTCTTTTCCAGTAAGATCAGAATGTCATAAAGCTGTTAATATTTTCATATTAAAAACAATGGGATATTTGCCACTGGTTTTAAAGAGGATAGGATTAGGGCCAAAATCTTAACTGAAAGGCTGTTTTTTTTAAGAAGAAGAATTATTTCATACCATTCCCTTGGTTGTGCTTTATCTGGCTAAACTGCACACTCCATGTTAAGTATTTATTTTCAACTGGATAAGGCAAAAATAATTTTTGTTGGCACTTACTCTTAAGCAAAGAAGTCCTTAGAAAGCCTGCAGAAAAGTGTTGTACTCGAACCTTATTTTTAAGCATGGTATAATATTTTAATATTTTAAAATTAATGTTGCATGTTTTTGAAATTTATTTGATTGCAACATTGGATAGAAATTACATCTTCAAATGAAATACCTTGAACTAAGGAACTATATTTTCAGTCCACCATTTTAAAATTCTGTGACAAATACTTTCACTTGTATAAAATACTTTGTGTGTACTCTTAGACATTTCTTCATGACCACAACCACAAGTTTTTAAGCTCATATCCTGAGTTATTTTTATTTTTGTCTTTCAGTTCAACTGTGTATATTGATCAATCCTAAAATTTATAAGGACAATTTATAAGCAATTGTAAAAATGTCAAAATATGCTTGAGAAACATACCATAGAAAATAGGATCCAAACAAAATTTCCCTACCAGTTTATCAGTTAAAACAGAACTGTAAAAGCATTGAATAAGAAATAAAAACTTATTTAAGTATTTACTCACTTGAACACTGTCCAATGTCCTCTGAAACATAAGGTTACAATAATGGAGTTAAGAAAGAACATGCTATCTTCCTATGTAGCTCCAGTTTTACTTTGATGTTTAACAGCTCATTATGCGTTATTTTTAGTAGTGGTAGGACAGTTTTCTGTTTTGATTTTATGGGTGTTTCATAGAGTGATCAGTGGGAAACAGTATTGAAACCATACAAAAAATTGCTATCCTTCGAATTGTTTTTTGTTGGTTTTTTTTTTTCCTTGTGTGGCACATTTTTAGATAAGCCACTTATGTACTGTTTTGTCTCACAATATTTCCCTTCTTTTAATTCATAGTAACCTTTGAATATACTTTTCAAATGACTGTGAAAAGTCATTGGTATGGCTGCAGCAAAATTTATGTTTTGCTTACTGAGCTTGACAGCCTCTTTCCCGTCTGCATGTCACTGATGTTGCCAGACTATGGAAGACACATATTTCTGTTAAGAAATAAGAATTGAGTTCAAGATCTTAAGTATTTTTCTCTAAGTTATTTGCAGTACATAATCTGCCTTACTTTAAAATATTTTAGAATATTT